>JAAAKL020002724.1:0-25100 GCA_010016065.2 Carybdea cf. marsupialis auct. non (Linnaeus, 1758) | reverse complement strand
TAAAGAGCGAGGGATTGCGGAGGGGACCACTCATTTCATATACGGAGTAATTTCTGTCCGTTTTAAGTTTTAATGTCGCTCCTTACTTTCAGCTAAAAAAATTGTTTTTTTTTTTATTTAATTTAGATTTAAGGAGCCGGGTCGCTCCTTACTACAGTTCGTTACCACGCACTGTTTGATTTAAAGTTTTGCTATTTAGATTTAGTTTGATTTATCTGATTTAGTTTTGTATTTAACTTACCCCTGCTCCTTAGGTCGACGTCTTCCGGTATGCGCCTCGTAGGACAAATACCGCTCGCAAGTTATAAACAGCAGATCTATTCAGATCTATGCAAAAAGCGATCCAAGTCAGATGATCACATGTTGTCAGTCTCGTTGCCGAGATTGCTACTTCTCCAACCAAACTGAGGTTAGCAACCAAAGTTACCGTGTATTTTTCGCTGTGTTAGTATCCGAATTTTTGTTTTTTGAACGCAGATCAATCCGTGGTAGGTTTCACAGGCTGGGGAAAATAATAAAATAAGCCGAAAGTAATATACTGAGAACATCATGTCGAAAAGAAGAGCAACTCATGCTGGAAGTTGGTATTCATCTTCGAGTAAGTCAAAAATTTTATTTTTGCTCATTTGTAGTGGGCGATAATTCCTTCGCCGAACATGATAAATCGATTGCCCTTGTTGTTTTAACAGGTCAAATATTCACGATCTGTTAAACCAGTAGCATTCATTGATTTGGAAAAGTAGAGTCGATATCAAGGTCTACATTATATAGTTTCTGCCTTTTGCTAGGGGGTTAAGCCCCATTTATTGCTGTATACTTTGCAAAAGCACTACGAAACAACCAACGACCTAAGTTCTTAAGAAGCACTAGTGTTGTCGCATTGTTTGAGTTACTTCCAAGCCAGGTGGAAAGGCGTTCTAAGACTCGATTTGAAAATATTGTCACGTATCGCCCGTAATGATAATGTGACACTAGATTTACTTCTTGTGTATGATGATCAATGAGAGTCGCTATTATTAGCGTTACAGTGCTTGTTAGATATCATATGATTGATAGCGTTTGCGTTGATATTACTGATTGTCAAATAGACCTACAGTATTTACTCCTCTAATAAGGCCAAATTGAATTGCAGGGAACTAGTTAAGTCATAAACAAAATGATAATAACACCCATGATGTTAAACCCATGCGCGTGTTGTTATAGTGGTACAATGTAGTGTTGTCATTATTGTCGTTATAATACTGTTTTGGTTCCTTCATGTTAGGTATTCTTCAGTAGATATTCTGCAGTCTCAAAAATATCTTTGCAAATCTTCATGATCTTGGATGGTATCTCACTCACAAGTATTCTTATCAATCGTTTTGCACGCAATCCAGGTATCCGCTCTTTTCGGGATCCAGTGCATACTCTCTTGTTTATATATGTAAAATTTATGTTCAACTCATGATGTCCGGACATCATATCAAGAACAGTTACTTGTCTTATACTTTTGAACTTGCAGTAAGCTTTAATTGATTTGTAATTGGACTAGGATTGCAAATCACTGAAATATAGTTCTTTGTATCATGACTTAAAAGACTTAAAAGTAAATTTGATTGTACTTTTATTAATTTAAGTGTTAAAGTTGGGATAGCTTCTGACAGTTAGCATTTCATACTTATGTCAAGTTACTGAAATTATGTAACAAGAACTATCTTTTGAAAAATATATAGGGTTGTTACAATTTAAAGTGCATACTTTATTTTTGTAAGAGAAATAAGGAGTGGCCAATGTAGGAACTCTTATGTTATCATAAATTTGAGCATTGATAAAATATAAAGAATGAATCAAGCCTCAAGATTACAAGCTTCCCACAGGACCAAATAATGATCAACTCATCACCGCAGGAGCTAAGAAAAAAAGAGCTGACAATCTCCTGACTTGAAGATTCATGCACAATTGAGAATGAATACCATACAGTGTTGGCAAAACTATTACACTCACATGCAGAATGATCACAATGGTGACAGCCATTTATATCTAAAAATAAATTTTACAAAAAACTAAGCATCATGCTGACACTTAATAGTTTAAACACATACACATGATAAATCTAAACAATACAACATGGGAGTAACATAGAATATAGTAACACCAATGCAAGAAATAAATTTAGAAAATAGAAAGTCTTCACTTACTTTCCTAAAGTTTGGTCCAGGGCTCTGTCACTTCATTAACTTCGCTCAGGCACTCACACAAATGTCCTGTTCTTCTTTCACAACAGCCCTGTCTAAGTGTACTTTAGTAGTTGCATAATCTATTGTATATGTAAATGTCCATAACAGCCTGAACAAGATTTCTTGATTTGGTAGGGGGTTTGTACCATATCCTTTCCTGTATACCATGTTGTAAGTGAGTGCTGGTATTGTAATGGCATATAGACAGTAAATAAATTTAATTTTAAAAAAATGCATTATTGCTGTTAGTGGTGTCATTTTTGCTTGGTTTTTTCATTTGTTTTATTTTGTTGTAGTTTTTTTCTTAGCTGATGTGTATATTCAAGTGTACGACTCAAGTGTATGTTCTTTTTCCTAGTATTAAAGTAAAGTAGCATGTGCCATAAAAGTCAGAGATACCTGTCAAGTACACGACTTTGTGGATATGCAAAAATGGAATAATCTAAGTTAAAAAAGTAAATTATCATTAATATTATTAAAACTTGAAACATTCATAAGCAAAAATAACTAGTCAAGAAACTCTCCCACGTACTAGCTGAAGTAGCCTTGCCCTCTTTATATTACATATTGTGCAGGAGAAACAAAGATTGGCCTAATGTACACTAGATTAGTGATTTAAAATGGCCTCTCTTTATTTTCCAACAATTTTGTTATTGTTGCTGTAACAATTTAAAGTTATCTTACAGAATATTTCAATATTGGCTTCTATTAAATCTCCCTGTCCCCTTCATAATGGCTGAAGACATTGAGAAGGATATGTTTGGTATTAAAACTTATTTCTTTGCAAATCTGCAGAATGAATAGATGGCATTGAAGGTTGAAAAACTATAGTATTAATCAATAGTTTATTGTAAGTAATTAATACTGTATTGCAATTATTTTGTGAAAAGGAAACTGCAAACCCTGACTATTCTAAAAATTGTACCAAATTATAATTCTCAAAAAACTAGATACATATTAGAAACAGTTTTCATTAAGATGTTGCTGAAGAATACATGTTTTTCAAAGTTTATGTCCTTACAGAATTTTAATTGCATTTCAAGTTACTTTTTATTACTTTTGATCTCTTTTTCTTGCAAGAACAAAATATTTGATTAAATTTTTATATGAAAATAAATTTGATGTATTTTTATGCGAAAATGATAAAAACTGCACAAAGTAGAGAAAACATTTTTGTGCTGAGAAGCTTTTTCTTCTTACAGTCCACAGAGTATAAGATCATAAGAATTGAAATTCAAAAAAGAAGCAATGAAACTCATAAACAATGGTGTCTTGAAAGCAATCAGTCAGCAAATTTTTGCAGTTTAACTCATTACTTTAGGGGATATCACTATCAACTAGTTTGCTTAAGTTCTTGATTATGAAATTTTATTTTCAAAAACAACCAGAGAAGTATTACCACTGAGATTTGAACCTGGTAGCTATTCGGACTTGCAATTGTACATTACTAAGTAAGCTATGGGAATCAGGTGGCAAGATAAATTTCTTTTGGTAGCACAGATACTTCCAATTTTTCCCTATCATGTTCAAATCACTTGAAGATTTACCCCCCTCCTTGCCAAGCAATTTTACAATTGCAATAAAACCCTTCAGTTGAATTAATCTTCTAGGGACCACAAAAAGAATTTTATGACAAATAAAACATTACAGAAAAAATAGAGAAAATACTATTGGTTAAACTAAATTTAATGATCCATTGTTCCAATTGCAGTATCAGTATCAGAAGCTATAATGATTGGTCTTGTGCTTTTAGCTCACACTCGTGTGCTTGCTTTGGATTCTCAATTCTCAATTTTCTTGTATGTATATATATGTATATATATATGAGTGATCATATGTTTCCACTCATTTTTATAATATATACATATAATTTCATTTTTATTACATATACATATGTATATAGTGAATGAATTCCGCTTTTTCTTGCCCTTTACCAGTACAAACAAATATCATGTTTACAGGTGCCAGCCCTTACGTTAACACCATTCACCATCGGTTTTATCAAGAGTTGCAGATGCCCCCAGAATAGAGGCCCATTTATAAGCTGCTACAAATATAAGCCCACCTGGAGGTGCTTATTTTTTTGTGGAAAGTTTATATTCAGGATTTTGCAGCATGGTATGTGAAGATGTGAGCATTCAGACAAAAGGCACAATCATACTCAGTGCTTTTCAATTGTTAGTTGTTTGAATATCTATACATTCTTTTCATTTTAGAGAGAGATTTGGGTTCACAACTTCAGGGATGGTTAGACAAGGCAGAAAAAAGAAGAACATCTTCTAGGGCTATAATAGCACCGTAAGTATCTTTAAATTAGAACAGTGCATTACCACAGTCAGAGGCAATCCATGATATCTATCTATGTGTATATCTGTCTGTCTGCCTATCTATCTGCATGTTTATCTCTCTTTCAAGTTGTATATAATCACAGAAATGTCAATCAAGTATATGTTAACTAATAATGGATACACAGTTAGTCAGCTATTCAATAGATAGGGCCAATTGTCATAAACAATATGCAGGACCAGCAAAAACCGTTCAAAAATGGGGCTAAAATATGTCAATGTGGAGTATCTAAACGTTTTTTCTTATGATGTGCATGCAAGAATTGACATGACCCATGCCTAATCTACATATACAGATAATCAAAATTGTGGACTGATATAGGTCATAGATTGTGGCAAAGGGAAATTACTTGCAAGCCTGACTATCCACACTGATTCACAGGGGGTGAGAAGTGCCAATGATTGAAAAGCCACAGTTCATAAGGGGTACAGAGAGAAAGTGTGTAGTTAATGCAACAGCACTGCAAAGATTCAGGCAATTGTGTTGTTTTCTTCGAGGGCATTGGTGTTTAAAGATAGAAAAACAACAGCAGCATACATGTATGTCCAACAATGTCCAATCTAATATTATGATGGAGATAGTGTATTGTAAGTATGTAGAAAATACATCGGTGATAGACTGCAAGTTTGATCATTCTATTTGAGGTTGCAATGAGTTAGCTTTATATTGATATCTATAGGTAGATTGTTCTGTGCGGATATTGTCAAATTATGTCTGTTAATTATTTTCTAAGTGTTACTACTGCAGCTGTAACTGATCTTAACTGTGTTCCTGGTAAGTATTTTATGTATTGTCAACATTTTGGGGGAGTGCTTGTCTATTAGTCTTAGGGAAATTTTGCAATATTTGTCTGCACAGTCTTGCTGTAGGGGGGTTAAATCAAATGTTTCATTTCCTTGTTCTCAGTTGGGATGTTACATTAGGTTTGTGGTCTTGTCAGAATTTGGGTCATGGCCACTTAAGTTTAGTGCTTGTTTGGCCTGTTGAGCATTATCATGGAATGCCTTTTCATCACAGCAAAATATCACGAGTCCTTTGTTGATGAAATTGGTAGTTCCTGTGATAGACAGGGGATGGTCAGAACATCAGTCTATGTATAAGCGCTCATCGTTTGGTTTATGGTAGGGATATTATTGTCCATTTGTAATGTCATAGGTTACATCTAAATAGTTTATCAAAGTAGTGTTGGATGTGACATTGATCTTCAAGTGGAAGTCTTGGAAGAACTTAATGGTATCTTTCCTCTTTTTGTCTGCCAACCTCTCTCTGGTGGCATTTGATAAAGTTAAACAATCAATCTTGATACAGTCGAATGCAACCCTGCTAAAAAATCTAGGATAATTTACACAACATGTATGATGTGCAATGTATGATATGCAATAATTTAGCCTTGATTTTAAAATCGACGACATCTTCGGTATAGCTGTTAGATAGAAAAATCTGCCTAACTCAAGTCTCGATGTTCCACTTCTTTCCCCTATAAAGGTAGCTGGCTATACCTATGTTGACATCATTTGATAATGATGTGTTGACTGCACTAGGTAAAACTAACCTGAATGTCATAAGTATTTTGATAGAAAACATAGGTGTATTTTAATGAAGTACAATATTGAACTTTTCTTTGAGTTTGAAGTCTATATAGGAGTATATTTAACAAAGATGCTTTTGAAAAGATTGTTGGTGGTATAGAACCCAAGTATACTATTGAAAAGACAACTCATATTCTGTTGTGGTTGAAAAAGCTCTTTTTCTTATGACCCTTGTCAGAACCAATTGTCATATATATCATACAAAACAAAAGAGGGGATCAAAATAGGGAAAAGGAAGGAAAAGTAGCATTCTGATTGGTTAAAAGCGAACCAATTGCAAACATTGACGGATGTACACGAGGACTCTATGAGAACAATACAATGATCCAAACAAACTCTTTTTGGCAGCAAAGTTCTGGTTTATGTTTCTCAATACATAATACCTCAAAAACTCTCAGGTGACAATTTAATCAAGCCTGGTGCAAAACAGAAGACCAATCCATCGTAAACTCCCGGCAGCAATCAGGGTTTTCCAGTAGATGCTGGCTTATACCTGAGTCTAACTTCAGTTGTTAACTCCTCGTGAGTTTACATGCCCTCACACAATCGTTCTTGTCTCAGATTTGTCAGATCCCAGCTGGTACATGCTTAAATACCCTTTTGACCAAAACTTGAGAAGAGAAACTTGGTATATTGGGCATATTGAGGGTCATACAAAAAGGAGCTCTTTCAACCACAACGAAATATGATTTGTCTTTTCAAAAGTGCTTTAGTTTCATTTTCCCTTTCCTTTTGTTTGTCTGTAGAGAGGTGTACAAATGAGGCAACATTCAGAGGAACTGCAAGAAAAATAGATAAACATTAACTATGTGGAATTAAGATTTGACTGACAGGAGAACAATGATATTTAAACAACAAAAAGTCATGAAATTTCAGATAACTTCTGTAACAGCCAAATAGTTGTTAACCAATGCCATAGCCAGCTGAGAGCACTTTGGTAGGGGGCACTCAGAAATGCATCCATACAAACTTTCTGGTAGACTAAACAGTGGATGTATCTTATAATTAGGCAGAGTGTCCATGCCCTTCAACAGAATTAGCTGTGTAGGCTCTTGTGGTTAACTTGTTGTTAATAGGAAGTTACTGGCAATGGTTGAGTGTATGACGTATCTTGCAGGAAGGGGCAAATGAATTAATGACTTTTGTATATGTATTGGAGTCGATAGATGTGCCTTGGTGTTGGATTTAGTAATTCTCTAGTGGATTTAATTGGTAGTCTTGCAGAAGTATGTAGGAGAACATCAATGGTTTCTTTAGTATAAATTTCTTTCGTTAGAAATCCCATAACATTGACATAGCATGTTTACAAAAGCATTTTGCAAGTAGTGATAATGTAAAAACATAAAACTTTCATCAGAAAATGTAAAGCAATGTATATATACATATAAGTTTCATATGAAAATTAAAAATGATTTGAAAAAAATTAGCAACTTTTGCAACACTTAGGGAATAATCAATTGCTAATCTGTTAGTGATATGATGTAACTTTTGCACCAGGAAGATGTCTCTTCAAAAGAGGATTTTTGTGGATCTGATAACATTCCAAGTTTCTGTTTCACATTAGGAAATGTCAAATGTTGCACAGTTTGGTTAAGAATATATTGTGAATTATAATATGGTCAAGTACCCAAAGATCCTTATACATTGTGAAAATGTCTTCTTAAAGGGAGATCAACTCTAAGGGGATTGTTATTAATTTTCAGGCATGCTGGATATCAGTATTGTGGGGCCTGCAGTGCTCATGCGTACAAGCAAATCATACCACAGAATATGTAAGTATTTTTTATAGAATATAAAATTAAGTTTGTATAATTTACAATATTAGGACTTCAAGAGGTGGAAAACTTTCAATTAAAACAAATTTTCTTAAATCATCTTTACATAGTTTTATGTGATGCTCTCAGTTTTGTCATTGATTTGATCAATTTGCCACATAACATTGAGATGGAATCCATACATGTGCAAGGCAACATACCTCTTGTGCATTAAACCATGTCTCTCAACCCCTATTAAGAATGCACGTGCAACCATATCTACTAGTAGGAGTAATGTATAATCAGAGTTCAAGGGGACATGCTTCTATCAATGCCATATTATGCTTATTTTTTATCACAGATCAGTTAGTGTTATGCAAGCATTAACAATTGCCGCATTGGATATCAGACTGTAAATTTGAAAAGGGAATTGATTCAAACAGCTTCTCCGTTAACATATTGATTGGACAGTCCTAAATGTGCAAATGTATCATTGGCCTACCTTAAGTAGTTTTGTCACCTTATTATTTGAAACACTCCTGCAAACACATAGTTCAAAACTCAAGAGGACATGATAAGCTCTTAATAGTGAAGCACTAATTTGATGGAGAGGAACTTGTTAACGCTTCCTGTTCTTATTTATGATAAAAGCATTCAGCACGTGATTTAAACCACATGGGTTTTTTTGGATGATCTAAGAAGTAATAACTCATTTATTAGAAGACAAGGATGACATGGGACCATCAAACAGGGACACGTGTTCGGAATGTAGAGTAGTCATGGAAATTCCAAAGCAGTGAAGTAAATCGCATAACAGTTCTCGTGGTGGACTCATATGTATGTAAAAATGGATGTTGTGGTAATGACAACAAGGTCTTATTCGGCAATTTTTTAGCAAGCATTCCAGCATATTTGCCTCTTTAGTAGTTTAGTCGAATTCCTTTAAGCCGCACCCTCAATGGCAATAAGAAATTGTGCCAAATTAGTGAATGCGCAAGTTCACTGAATTTCTTAATAGGCCAGACTTCCTTTAAAAATTGAGGAAGCTTGGGTTTTCTTAGTAATCTTGGAAGATAGGTGCGAATATAATAATTAGCCATATCCCTGAAAAAGAAACTTTTGTGCTGTTTTGTGAAACAGAGTGCAATTATGGTCTGTCTTTTAAGCCTCTTAAGTTTGAGGTACACAGGATGCCTTCCGTGTTCCCACTTTCTAAGAACGTCATAAAGTTAACTAATGTTTCAATAGCCTCATGGATTTGTCAGTTAGCTTATAAGCATTGCTTGGATGCTTGTTAAATTGATTCAAAACTTGTTTTAAAGTGTACCTTTAATACATCAGGTATCATTGAAACAACTACCTACCAAACTCATGTTTCTGATTCGCAACTTTCTAATTACTTCTCGCAGCATTATCAATTTCTCGATGTATCATTTACGCTTTTGCCCTGAGACCAGAAACCTTTCCTAGCTCGAAAATTATCTCACTATTTGCTTGGAATTAGCTTCAACGGAAATGGCACGAAGATATTGGGAACTCTTACGTAGATGGCTTTATTGTAACTGTTAAAACTATTCAGAAAATTTATTGTGGTGTTAAAATTGCTGCTGAAATTTTAAAAATATGGGAAAGGCGATTAAATGTTGTAGTGATTAGCGGAAAATTCGATGAGTACTTTCTAGTTTCTTGGACGAAAAATAATCGGAAAAACACTTCGAAAATCTTTAAAACAGTCAGAGGCATTAATGAAAGAAATTCTACCAGCATATATTTGGGTCGGACATAGAAATGCGATTTTTCATATTAATAATATGGTGCAAAAGAACTTTTAAATATTGTTTCTATAACTATTAGCCACTTGAATATATTTGAAGACGTGTCACCATGGCGTTTTATCCAGAGATCAAATTCTCTGCCTTTTTCTTCCAACACAGTCTATCGCGGACGGTGTTTTACTGATGTTTAGGCGTTCCTTATCATAATTTGAGAAATCAATCTCATGTTCTGGGCTAACTTGGAAATGTTTGTTTTGATAAACATGCTAAATGCATAGTTCACGGACTTAATTTTCTGCCACGAGCTCATCTTACATACAATAGGTTAAGCACAGACTTATGTCAACAAACCTCTTTTACCTAGCAGTCACTAAGTTTCCTAGCGAGAAACGAATGCTTAAATTGAAAGTCCATGCCCGGCAAAAGGTGCGTCGGTTGATCTTAATGAAAGTGAATATTTTGTGATCTTTCTGTGTCTTCTGCATCATCTTCAGATAAACCTCAAAGGAGTCTGGGTTAGGACCTCAGTTTGAACAAAGGATGCATTAACAAGTGAAGAGAAGTGTTGGAAAGAGAGGAGATGCAGGACTTTTGTTACCATTTAATGAAGGTGTAGGTTTAGATAAAACAAGAGTAGAAGTTCAAATTCCGGAAGTGCTGAGGGAAGAAAAGTGATATCAGTGGCTAAGAACGAGGGAGAGCTGTTAATAACTTTATTTTTTTCCAGAAACATATCCATAGCCGTTGTGTTTTATTTCGTCCACTTTCCTTTTTCGTAATAGTTTTCTGTCTTCACCGTCCCCTTCTAGTTTTACGTCGCGATCTATTTTGTACCATCAGCTAGCATTTCCAGAGCCGCTTTGGGTGGATTCTCTCCAATGCACTTTATGGGGTTGGGTGTTTTGTCCCCTCCTACATCTACTGTAGTCATGAGAGGCCCGAATGTGTATCTACGCCGTTGTTTCAGCTGCTGACCTTAATTTCTAAACTGAAAAACTAGACACTTGATACTGGCAGTGACAATGCATCTGCAGAATTTCATACATCTTTCGAGGGATGTTTTCGGTTTCATTTCATCATTATAGTAAAGCATTGATTTAAAAATGAATCAATCTTTATGGGGAAAATGTGCAATCTAAACCTTATCGGCTGTAAAAGGTCGGTCGGGCAAAGTTCGCAATTATACAATGCAAGAATGTCTACCCAGGAAGATTCATTCATTTCATGTAATTATGTTGCGGTTGTTTTTGTTGCAGAAAACGTGTTTTTATCCTTGGTCCTTCCCATCATGTCTCGTTACCCGGTTGTGCAGTAACACAAACGTCTGTTTATGAAACACCAATTTACAACTTAAAGATTGATAAGGAAGGTATGTAGAACACCTTAGTTACATCTGAGTTTCGCAAGCATTTATTGTTTTGATGTTTTGTTGCTACTTTTAATTTACGGGCGCGAAAATATACGTATGACTATACATGTCGATATGACGTTCTACCGATTATCATCATAAGTACCATCAGCATCATTGTCATCAGTTATCATCACGTACCACTAACGACCATGCTTACCATTATCGTCACCACCACCATCATCATCATCGTCGTCGTTGTAGTCGTCGTGTCGTCTTCATCATGATCATGATAATCATTATCATCATCAGCACCGTCATTGTCACCATCATCTTGATCGTGAGCATTGTCATCACTGGCGTCGTTGTCATCATCATCATCGTAGTCGTACTCGTCGTCATCATCACTGTCATTATCATCATAATCGTCATCACTATTATCCTCACATCTTTGTCTTTGTAATCATCGTTGTCGTAGTCATCGTCATCTTCACTGTCATTATCATCATAATCGTCATCACTATTATCCTTACATCTTTGTCTTTGTCATCATCATCATCATAGTCGTAGTCGTCGTCATCTCCACTGTCATTATCATCATAATCGTCATCACTATTATCCTTACATCTTTGTCTTCTTCATCATCTTCATCGTAGTCGTAGTCGTCGTCATCATCACTGTCCTTATCATCATAATCGTCATCACTATTATCCTTACATCTTTGTCTTCTTCATCATCATCATCATAGTCGTAGTCGTCGTCATCATCACTGTCATTATCATCATAATCGTCATCACTAATATCCTTACATCTTTGTCTTCTTCATCATCATCATCGTAGTCGTAGTCGTCGTCATCATCTCTGTCCTTATCATCATAATCGTCATCACTATTATCCTTACATCTTTGTCTTTGTAGTCATCATCATCATCATCATCATCATCACTACATTATCAATATCATGGTCGCGGCTGTCATAATTTTGATACGTAAACTAAATTGTTTTGATCCATTGTAAAGTAATGCCATTGCCATTAAACAACTCCTTGTATGATACCTTATTATTTATAATAAATTAGTAGTTGTTGTAAGTTAGTCTTAGAATTCACTTTACGTAAAACATATCGCCTCTTGAGCACCGGATATTAGAACAAAGAAGTAGTAGGGCGTATTTCAAGTATTTTGAATTCTAGATGTAAAATGTAGTCATTCAGATCAAGGCGAATGACATTGAAAATTTTTAAGAATATTTTCAAGGTTGTACAGGATAAGAATTGGCTGTTAGATTAGTTTTGAAACAATAGTGCGAAACATTTTTTTGGTCGTGGAGATACGACTTGGAGTGCACGGGTTCTTTACAAGTCGTGAGAAGAAGGGCTATCCGTTTTAGAAAAAACATCTGATATAAATGTTTTTATCTACCGAAAAGAGGAAGAAAATTTAACATATTTCACGTTATGCTGCCATAATTGTTTAAATCTTGTAGAAAACGTAATTTACGTGTTTGTTCTCGTCAATATTTATTTATTTACTTAGTTATTTATTTATTTTATGTCACAGTTAATGAAGAATTATTATCAACTGGGCTCTTTGATATAATGAGTATTGAAACAGATGAAGATGAACATAGTATAGAGATGCAGTTGCCTTATATTGCAAAGGCAATGGAAAGGTAGGAGGCTTGGTTCGTACTGTTGATAAATCATAATGTCTGCAGATAGTTCATAGTGGTAAAAAGAGAAAGAAAATGATTTTGGATAAATGGTAAGGTATTCCTTAACTCTGTTACAGAGCGCAGGGGATCAGATTTTGTAGAGAATCAAATGTCATGACCCATGGCATAGTTAGGAAGGGTGACCAGTTCCTTTCCTCGCCGCCTTTATCCTTCTCCAGGTTATGTTAGGTACCCATTTTTCTGCTGGGTTTTCAGTGAGAGTTTTCAGATTGACAGTCAATGGTGGACTCGGACTATCATCTCTCTGCTTGTTGTAGCAACTCTCTACCGACTGAGCTAACTCCCGTCCTTGGTTTGAGTAGTATAGAGAGGAAAAACGTAGCGTGGAATACTACGGTTTGAATTCGCAAGAAAATCTTTCGAAGGGTGTGAGTCCATCTAGAACAATTTTGGTGAATGCACCATTACCACTAAAGAGTTTCCAATACAGATTTTAGGTAGGTACAATTAAATTACAGAACATTGATACAGAAACAGAAGGACTGTCTCCAAACTTCTCATGCAACAATTTTGTTGTAGCTCATGAAAAGGCAATTCAGATGTAATTCCCATGAAACCAAAGAAGTAACGTCATTGCCCGAGGGACTCAACAAACATCACACTTCATAGGAATATTCTGAAACAAAAGGCCACTGTAAGGAACATGAAACCATCTACTGGGTCAAGGGAAGATTTTAACGAAGCTTTTGCAGAACTCAGAAAAATCTATGAAAGCGAACGCGAAAAGTACATCCAGGAAATGATTTACCTCATCAAGTCTTCAGATGCCAATAAGCAATACACACCTGCTTGGAAAACGGTCAATGAGATCAGTGGCAGAAAATCACTGACTAAATCCAAGTTGAAAGCCAATAGTCAAACTGAAAGGCTAAGTTAATGGAAAGTACACTTCCAATATCTTAGAAGCTGATGTTGAACCAAGTCCTCAACATACTCTCAAAATAGAGCTTGGAAACTTTTCGACTGATAAATTAGAAAAGCAGCTGGACTCGATAATATTTCTCCAGAAGTATGGACGACAGGGCTTTTCAGTGATGCTAGACAGGGCTATTGAATGATATTTTGTTAGATCTCTACAATGCTACTTACAATGGAGAAGAAATTGAGAGATGGACGGAAGGGTGCATAAAGCCTCTTCCCAAAAAGATGATTTGGGATTACCTGAAAATTACAGGGGAATAACACTTACCTCCATAGCAGTAGTGATCTACAACTCACTACTTCTACAAACAATCTAACCTGAAGTTGCAAAAATGATTCGTAAAAATCAGAATAGCTTTCGAAAGAAACGATCTACCGCTGGAAAAATCTTGACAATTCGACTACTCATTGAAGGAGTACGGGCGAAAAACCTTACAGGCCTCATTACGTTTAGTAGACTTTTCCAAGGCCTTCGATTCGATTCATAGGAGAAAGATGGAAAAGATCTTGTTGACCTACGATATTCCTAAAGAGACAGTAAATGCAATCATGATGATGTACAAAAACACAAGATCCCTAGTAAGATCTCCCGATGGAGACACAGATTTCTTTAAAACACTATTAAAACAGGTGTTCTACAAGGTGACACACTAGTACCGTTCCTCTTTATTATCATCCTTGATTATGTCCAAAGAACCGCAGTCGACGAAAACTGCCACTTAGGTTTTTACTCTAACACCAAGACAATCAAAGCGACACCGAACAAAGAACATGACTGATGTTGTCTATGCAAATGACCTCGCTCTCACTGCAAACACTATAACCAATGCCACAGCACTTCTTCATAACCTGGGAAGAGCAATTAAAGAGATAGTCCTCCTTTTCAACGCATCAAAACCTAAATGCATTACATTTCATCAACTAGGTACAATTCAAGCACTATCAGGTGAAGCACTCAAGCCTGTTGATTCATTCGCTTACCTGGGAAGTGAGATTAATTCTACAGACAAAGACGTAAATATCCGAATAGCAGAGGCCTGGGTAGACCTATACAAAACTGATACCATATGGAACTCCAATCTTCCTGTTCATTTAAGAGAAATTTCTTCTGCACAACTGTAGAATCGGTCCTTATGTACGACACAACAACTTGGACAACAAAACCGCTTGAATCAAGGCTGGATGACACATACACAAGGGCGCTCAGAGCCGCACTGAACATCTCGTGGATAGAACATCCAACCAAGGCACAGTTATATTGAAAGAGCCCCAACATATCTGCCATCCTACGAGAACGGAGAATGCGCTTTGCAGGGCACTGCCTGTGAGCAAAGCAGGAACTTGCCAGCGATCTACTGCTGTGGATGCCCAGGCATGGTTCTAGGCGATTTGGACGCCCTGCCATAACATACATAGACCAGCTGTGTCGTGACGCGGAATGCCAGCCTGAATACCTTCCGACCTTGATACAGGATCGAGATGGATGGCGTGATAGACTAGATGTCCGAGCAAACTTGATCCGATGATGATGATATCAAGCACCGCCTTGACAAAAAGTATCTTTAGTCCGCTTTGCAAATTGTTCTGGGAGAGAGTAGAGTGTGTACAACATATACTGAGTGAGTGTGAAAAATATGCCCAGAAAGAATACAAGAGGAGAAATGATACTGTTGCCGGGTAAATCCATTGGGATTTATGTGAGAAAAACGGATTCGAACAGCGAGAAAAGTAGTATGAACATACACCTAAGGGTATTGTAGAAGATGATAATGTCAAACAGCTTTGGGACATTAATATACAATGTGACAATGTAATCGAGTGGCCTGTTGAAGAGATAGTGATTTACAATCAGCTTTTAACCACTTGTTATTTTTTTGTTGCTCTATATAGCGCAAAACAAAATAAAAAGACTCTAATGATAGTAATAATAATTTTTTAACATCTTTGCCCTAAATGCTTGTATTATTATGTGTGTATGTATTATTACCACATATTTTCAAACATAGGGGTATAATTTTTCATTACAAAAAAAGGATGTTAGAAGGAGTGCAATGCTATACTATGTGATAAACGTAACAGAAACATAATTTGTTAGGAAAAGGTCAATCCTTCATAATAATTGTTTAAAGTTGAATGTGATCTATTTTTTCGATTCTGATGTTCACAGTCTTTTTCTTTTTTCTTGACAGTGTGAAGGATAGTTTTAAAGTTGTTCCAATTCTAGTGGGAGGCACAAATCCGGAGAAAGAACACACATATGGGAAAATATTTAGTAAATACATGGAAGATCCAGCAAATTTTTTTGTCATTTCCTCAGACTTTTGTCACTGGGGTACGTACAAAGAGTTATCTGTTTTTTAATTGCAGCCGCAAGTGTGGGTAGGATCTGGTGGGTTGAATATGGTCAGTTCTTTTCGTTTCTTTAAATTTCGAAAGTCGCGCTTGTTTCTTTTAAGATCTTTGTGCTAATGTTTGTCTTCGTTATTTCTCTACGCGAAGTTAAATTCTAATGCGCTTTCTTGTTTCGGTGTGCAATTATATACTATTCTGGTACAATAGCTTAAAAATACTTGTGAATTGGGCCATAGGTGACTTTGACACTGGATATAGAAGGGAGCGCTGTAAACCTGTGACTAATCTGTGTTCTAACTTGAGATGTGATGATGATTGCTTAACGAATATTCCGTATATGCTACGAAATCGCTCATACATCAGTATCTTGTATCTATTATTATTTCCTCAACATTCAGATTTTCAAGTACCATTTTAAATGTTCTTTTCGGTCGTTTTTGGATAGGTTGAACTTTTTGATTTTAATTTCTTTAATATATTTTTGGGGTGAACTTCATAGCACGTAGATATGCTACGTTGCTTATAGGGTGCGAGGGAAAGAAGTCTTTTCAACTGGTCACTCATAATGTTTTGACTAAATTTTTCTTCGTAGGTAAAAGATTTCGGTATACATACAACGACAAAAGTCATCAATATATATATGAATCCATAGAGGCACTTGACAGAATGGTAAGAAATTTCATGCAAGAAATGTGGGGTTTTCTGCATTATAAATTTAGAAACCGTGTTGCGTGTGCAATTTTTGTGTGTATCATAGTCATCAGCGACAGAACTTTGCGAACAGAACTCCGTATTGTGTCAGTTCAGTATAAGGAGGAAATGGGAACATTTCGCAAAAAGGGGTCGACCCTTATCGGACCTCATAGAGGTAACGTTTTTAGATGTGAAAAGTGATCTCTGCTCACGGATGTAAATATAGATCATATATATTCCTGAAACCACCCACAAAACTGATTGAGTATAAAGTGTAGTTATGTTGATGAATTAGAAAGAAACAGTGAAGACTTTAAAAATGATGCAAAGAATTGGAGCTGTCTCGTGTAATAGAATTAGGTACAAAGTACGTTGACTAGGGACCTCACCTTAAACAGGGCAAAAAACGAGTGAAAACAAGTTCTTAAGATTGTATCATGTGTTGCGAACGATCGCATTTGCAAATTACAAAATTACAAAGCTACTTATTTCTTCCTTGTGAATTCTCCTTTTCCTGGAAAGACCAGAATTTTACGTAGACGTTTGCATCTGCTGCTTAGTGTTATTGACGAAAACCAAGACGGCACTACTGGACAGCAGCATTCTATATTCTTCTGTAACAGATCAA
Organism: Carybdea cf. marsupialis auct. non (Linnaeus, 1758); assembly: GCA_010016065.2. Classification (NCBI taxonomy): domain Eukaryota; kingdom Metazoa; phylum Cnidaria; class Cubozoa; order Carybdeida; family Carybdeidae; genus Carybdea; species Carybdea cf. marsupialis auct. non (Linnaeus, 1758). The sequence goes on along the minus strand of JAAAKL020002724.1, from coordinate 7,744 downwards.
TAGGAAATCCTTGAAACTCTATTGACAATCGCCAAAACTTCATTAGTTAAGCAGAAACACGCTTTTTGCCAATCAACGATGCACAGGTAATAGACCAAAACTCCGAGCCAAGGACCCTGTAACCCACCGGTGATCCATGTTTACTGAGTTACCATTTTCGATCATCCGTTTGTTTTTAATCAACATTGATAAATCATTTGCTTTGATCTTTATTTCAGGGTATGAACCTTATCGAAAACATAGATGTAAGTGGATTTCAGAACTATTTACAAACCTACAGTAATACCATTTGTGGGCGGCATCCAATAGGCATTTTCCTGAATGTAAGTCTTGTGTTCTATATTTGATTTTCGTGTATTTATCGTCATGCCCTTCTCTTCTCGTAAATAATTGCATTATTTTGCAGGTTGACAGCAATGCTCACTATGAATCTTCCTGAGATCCAAATTTAATGCTGTGTAACTCATTAATATCCATTTTGCAATTGCGAAGCATTGATTCCTGATACCGTAGTTCTGACAGAAACTTCCTGTCGAACACATTCCGTCTGTTAAAACGGCATCTTTCGATTTCAAACTGTGGATTTCTTACTATTTGTGATAGTGGTTTGGTGTCATATGCAGTGAAACTTTTCTGTATCGGCTCTTTCATCTTTATTTAAACCCTGCACATTTCCTACGCTCGAAATCGAGTATGCCACCTAAAAAACCCACCAAAAACATTTCCTACCATTCCTCTATCCTTCTTACCAAGCTTATGCTCTTCACGCCTTAGCACTGAGGATAACGTGCAGCCGTCGCCTGTTTCAGGATGTTATATAGCATAAAATTGCAAAAGTTGCTTATGATAAGAATGCAAGGCAAAGGTGATTTATAGCTGAGAGCTTCGCCTTATTCGATGGCTGTAACGTCTGTTTGTTTTCGCAATCCAGGAAGACGGGATACTTACCACAGTAAAACACAAGATGAAAGTTGTACGAAATTCGTCCTAGCAACTTAAACCACTAGTAGCAAAACGGAAAGTATCAACCGGACATCGTTCCCTTAAAAATCTGACAGATTCCGGAAACCATTGAAAGGTTTTATTTTGAGTATATTAACGTGCGTTCTTTTCTTCAGTGTGCTCCGCTGGAAGTTCCATTCATCAATAAGGAAAGCCGATTCTCAAGCGAGGAAGTATATTTGTTTTCGTTAATCGCGTTTTGGGGCTCCGCGGTCATGTAAATGTATTAACTTCAACACTCGTTTGAAAATGTTCAGAACCTCACGTGGCTTATTGTGAAAAGATTTTGCCCGTCTCTCAAGACCATTTGCCTTGAGCCGCATCTAGTGAAGATGTTCAGGACAATAAATTCGCTAGGCGTAACGTAACATAATGTAACACAATGCAACGCAACACAATTTTAGTTTTAACACTCTCTTTCCAGGAACGCAACGCATCGTTAACACAATTTTAGTTTTAACACTCTATTTCTAGGAAGGCAATGCAACGCATCGTTAACACAATTTTAGTTTTAACACTCTACCTCTAGGAAGGCAATGCAACGCATCGTTAACACAATTTTAGTTTTAATACTCTACTTCTAGGAAGGCAATGCAACGCATCGTTAACACAATATTAGTTTTAACACTCTATTTCTAGGAAGGCAATGCAACGCATCGTTAACACAATTTTAGTTTTAGTACTTTCTTTCTAGGTTACCTGATTTTTGTTAGCAAGGCCCGTTAACTTCTTACTCTTTGCTAGTTTAGTTCTATACGGGATTTCAAAAAACTTCTGAAAAAGCAAACCACTGCAAATGGTCAAGACAGTGTTGGGTTACTCATTGTGATAGTCATACGTACAGATAGTAGTAGTTTCAAATGCTTTCATCAGAACAAGACTGTGGTGTTTTGAGCCGAGGGTTAGCTTTGTGGGGTAATAAGGCGTCACCCTTCAAATACAAATCACAACAAGTGAACTTCAAGCAGATTCTCCTGAAAATGAAAGTAAATATTTAAACTCCACCCAACGTAGCGCAAAGGATGCCGGTAGTGTATATCCCTTTGAAGTACCGTGTCTGCTTTCATGTTGTAGGAACTGTGTGTCAGTGAGTGTGATGTGTAGTCATCCTTGTCCTCATCGTCAACGTCGCAGTTATAACCTTCATTCTGATTCTCATCACCATCGGAACAATCGCCATCACTGGCGTGCTCTGCACTGTTATCTCCATTGACATCAGGTTACGTGTCTTGTGACCTTCACAAAGTCATCAGTTGAAAGCACAGTGATGGAAAAGGACTCGTTACTTGACGCGAAATCTACTCGTATTGCAGATTTACAAAATTTGCTGCCCAAGTCACTCATTTTTTATTTAATATTAAGGGCTATGACCAAGTCGATGGGGTGGCAAAGGATTCCCCAGTTGGTCCACTATTTGTTAACTTTTGCAAGTGTCATTAAGAACATAAGTACACGTCCAATTTCCCATCTTCTTTTGGCCCCCTGTTTTACAAGCACTTCGTTGATGAATGGTTTGTGGCTTTTAAATGGACGTCTTTCCTCTACTTACACAACAGCCAATACCTGCGCATTAAATTAACTGCAGAAGTAGAAAACAACGGCACTTTAGCCTTTTTGGATGTTTTAATCACTCGTTCGCACGACTTTTTCAGTGTACCAGTTTGTAACACAAACTTACCTTCACAGGTCTTCTTACGCAGTTTGACAGCTTCATCCCAATTGGTTATAAGAAGAGCCATGTCTTTACATTAGTCAATATCTGCTCCTCATACAATTTGTTCAATTTCAAACTTATTAAGTTTCGTAATTTATTATTTTGTAAAGGTTATCGCACTGGATTTGTTGATTTATGTTTCATTGCTATTTTAACTAAGTAGTGTAAACCTGGAGAGATCATGATAATGTTCTTCAATTCACCATAAGCTTTGTTTTATCTTCCACAGTTTGTACAATCTTTGAAATAGGAGCACGCCTTAGAAAACGTTGTTCCTCCGCTTTCTTAAACATTTACGTTCGTTTTCTTCTCACACTTTCTCGAGGCCTTTCGATCCTCTTCCATATGAAGGACAGAATTCCCAATCTACTCTGTTCTGGTGTCGCATACAGATGCCAGTGTTGTTGCTGTAGTGCAACGTATGTGGATCAGACGACTCATCAATTTCATAGCCCCTTGCCGAAAACACCCCACCTTTCTTAGATATTCGTTCACACTCTTTTCAATACTCCCGTTTCTTGAATCTGACTTTACTTCTTAGCTTCTGCTTCTTCTGAGTTTGCCCTCTTGATCAAGAAAGGCCTCCCCTTGCCAAGCAAAGGCCCTCTTTGAATGTTACCCTGAATTAACCTCCCCTCGCACTATTCTAATATCTCCTCTGAAACTAATTTGTTCTTTTTCTTTGTTGTTATTTGTCGTGCTTAATGATATACTTTGTTTTGTTAGATCCATTTATCCCTAAATAGACTCGTAACTTTATCTATCGTACGCCCTCAGGATGATGGATGAAACACCGGAAGCTTTGTTACTCAGGGTTTCGCTCTTTGGTCTTCTACATATTTTGAATTATTCATTAGCGTATTTTGCTGGGCTGTCATACTAATAATAACAAGACTACTCATATTATAGTTTTCAATTATCATCGCAGATAATGAAAGTGTACTTACTTTATCATAACTGATTTTTATCCAGTTAAAATTTTGTTTCTGGTTTCCTGCAGGCTGTAGCGGCATTTCGGCAGAAGTATCCTTCTGCACGACCTTCGTTCCAGTTCCACTCGTATGCACAGTCTAATCGATGTCGTGACACTAGTGATAGTTCTGTAAGCTATGCAGCGGGGTCATTGGCTTTGGAGTGAGCCAGTGGATGGGTATAAACTTAACAAACATGCAAACTAGATCTTACTGGCACCTGCACTAAGATACATATTGAAAGCATTCTTCCATCACGGGATAGTAGGACAGAAAGAAAAGAGAAAATATACAGATATCTGTTCATTTGAACTCTTGTACTGTGTTCTATGGTTACTAACAAAAGGAAAGGCTCGTTTCTCGATAAGCAAGAGGTTATTTGACCAGGATAATATGCAACGCATAACTTCAATCAAATACAGATTACTTGTACAATCAAGCGTTCTATTTATTGCGCAAGATCTGTTTCATTGGTTTGAGTCATGAACCCTTTCAGGGACGTTCAATTGCGGTTTGGTTATAGTAAGACTTTGCTTCCGGACATTTGATGATAGAATGGTAGATAACTCGTAAAAAGTTTTTTTGTTTGTTAATGTGGTGGTGCTTTGATGTATAATGTTACCTTCTTTTATCGCAACTTAATTTAATACACTGTGATTATAGTGCGCAGCGCTTTTGTGTCAGTTACAGACTGCGTGTGGTAATTTCCTCGAAAACCTGGTGTAATGATATGTTTCAATTAGTATGGACCATTACGCATCAATAACCTTGTAATCAAGATTTAAAAGTGTTCTTTAGGCAACTGTACCTTAACCAAATTGATGATGTTATTAATGCCCTCAGTCGTTGATCATAGACGGTGTACTTCCACAGTAAGAAGATCGCGCGATTCCATTATTTAGTCTCCTATTCAAAGTGAGCGTTGCGTACCGTCGGAACAAACCCAGTCCATGCGCTAAGAGCCTGATGATGCGCAGAACATTGTGTAACCAAGGACGTTACACAAATGTCTCCGATTTTCAACCAAAGCATAGAATCCATTGATTATCAACTAAGGGTTCATATACGTACGACATAATCGCACGTATTCTGTATTGCTGGGAATCTCGATTATTATCCTACACTAGATAAATTTAAAGTAACGAGTTATGATAAACTTCCTGTAGTCAAGGGTAGTAACTAATTGTTGCGCGATGGAAGATGCTATTTTAAGCATATCATTGAGTCATTTTCTGCTCTACTTATTTTTCTATGCCATAACTTGTCCTTATGCAAAGCATAAAACAGGAAACCAAGGACACTATATTTGAGGAGTGAGGGAAGGATAGTTCATTAGCTTATTTGTTGTGTAGAAATCAAAGTGTTCGCAAGAAGAGAGGATTTGAAATGATCTAGATAGAGTTCGTCGGTTCGTATCCCGTTGATGATATATTTATCAATCAGTTTTTCATAACTGGTCACTTCAAATAATCTCACCTCGAGAATGCGAATTTCAGTAGGCTTTGGGTAGACTGACAGAGTCGGGTGGCAGTGCTTTCATGGTCTAGTCATATTTCACAAGGAAGTTGGTCTTGAAACAGCGCATAACTGTATATCAAGGGCCACTATTGTTGGATTTAGAGCTAATGCCATGAAGTTTCCAATGTAGCGGCTAGATATAATCGTTTCTTAGCCCAGTTTCATTTCATGATATAATGACTACATGTGCTGTCCCCTCATCACTTTGCCTATGAAATAGAATGAAGTTAGTTACAGTTGTAGTTACAGTTCGGCAAAATATTACAACAACTTTGAAGGAAAGAAAAGTTCGCCTACTCTCCAACTTTAGATGACGTTACTACGCAAGAGGGCGATGTTGCTGAATAAGTTAACAAGGACATCTGCGACAGTCTTCTAACGCTGTCAAATAGTTGTCAGAATTACTTTTTAAACTATGGCGATGCAGATGGCGACAATTTAATTCGCAATCCAGTCGTCTTTCACGGTGCCAGCCTGTGCCAGGATGGAGTGATTAAGTTGAAGTCCAAGGCTGTGTTGCAAGAGGCGATTTAGAACATGATCCAATAGAGATATACTGCTTGGATTCTGTGCTTTAGTATCTTTGGGTATCGATAAATTAATCCCTTTTAGAACTATGTACCTGTGTGAATCAGGTTTCGCCTTGCAGTAAGTAATAGAAACGAACTGTGGAAATGGGTTCTACGGGAATGATGATATGCAATCATCACTGCTCTATACAGTAACATGAATTCAGAAAGTGATTTAAAGAGATACATCAGATTGGTAATGCTAATAGTATAGTACAGAGAACTTTGTAGGACTCATTCTAATTTCATAAACTAAATAGTTGGCTTTGCACTGTTCGTGTCCGAGCAGCCATTGGGTGGGAGAGAATGTGAACATCAGGACTGACTTAGGGGCGGACGGCTTGAAAGAGTTGCGAACGCAGACACTACAGAATGGGGTCTCAACCTGTAGTACGTGAAAGAAATGTCCGCGCTCCGTTTATGTACGTTTTACGGTATATGGTGGAATGCACCTTTCCAGATTTGGCCATTTGCTCCGCGTCTCATTATTACAGTCCGGACGTTCGTCAAAATTTGTAAGCAAAGAAGGTCAAAACATAGCCATACAAAGAGGTTACGGCAACGTAAAGTCGAGATTACTTGATTTTGTAACAATCAGAGGGTCGTAAATAAATAACTCAATAATGATCAAGCTCTCTGGGGAGGGGCGGGGCTCTGTCACTGCCGACCAGCGAAGGAGGATAAGTGAGATATCACACAGTAAACGAGTGACTTAATTTGGCTCAAAGCAGTTTAGAGCTGAGGTACGCGACCAGCATCCGAGTTTTATACTTATTGCTAAAATTCAACCATTTGGTATGTAAGAGAAATCTCTGTGCTATGACTTGTCACCCCATAGTATTTTTGATAAGTCTACTCGACAGATTTTCTTTGTGTTACTCTGAATTCCAAAACAAGAAACAACCTATAAATATGAAAACCCAGGCTAAAATTCTTAAATGAAGCATGACGACAAATAGGAGACTAATAATTTAGCCTTGATTTTAAGATCGATGACATCTTCGAGATAGCAGTTAGATAAAAACATCTGCCTTAATAAATCGATATTTGCGACGAACGAATCAGAGTGCACGGTGAACCAAGATTTCGATGAGGTTCACCTTGCGTGTTTTTGGGGAGAAAGAGGTCCAAGAAATGTATTGATCAGAAAATATAGGGTTTCTTTACACACTGGTAACACATTTGGTGCCATCTTTCTCCACCAAAACGTTGGATGGCAAAAAGTTGTTTACCTCCTTTTCAAAGGTGAAGTTGACCGCCTGGTGTAACTTGTTGAGTTTTGCTACAAATTAATCACACTCGGACTCATCTTTAAATGCAGCGAATGTATCGTCTACTTATCAAAAATAAGCAGCGGATTTTGGGGAGGATTGAATGAGATCTTACGTCATCTTGCTTTTCTCTAACTAAGCTGTTAAACGGACCTGTATGCTTAAGCCGACCAAGCGGACTTGGGTTTATCTAGGATGAGACTCTTCTCAGACTGGGCGCTTGGTCCATCCTAGATGTTAAATCTGTCACTTATTATAATACGTGTTTAACGATTTGTATTAGCATGTAAACTGAACCGCCATTAGTTAGTTAAATTTCATAGGGAAATCATTGAGATTCTGCTATGTAAGTATGTATGTATGTATGTATATAAGTAAACAGTAACAATAGTAAAAATTGATTTAAGAATACCGTTGCGACAGTGCTCAATACATTTCTGTAGAGCTCGATCATACAAATCAAAGGACTAGCAAAAGTTTATCTCAGTTACTCCGAGTTTCACGTCCCACGAAGATTCTCAAACTGGTGGTAAACTAGGAGAAATCTACGAAATTTATCCCATTTCTACTTCTAAGCTTACTTATTTATCGGCGACAAAAGATGTATGTATGTATGTATGTATGTATGTACATACATTGTAGTGTGGAGAGTCAACTCCCATCTACGGGGTCACAGGTGGCGGATAGTGAACGGCCTTC
>JAAAKL020002723.1:0-25107 GCA_010016065.2 Carybdea cf. marsupialis auct. non (Linnaeus, 1758) | reverse complement strand
CTTCTCAATATATCAAGCAGAACATATTCTTACGCTCTAAGGGAACTGACGGTACGTAAACTCTGTGAACATTCTTTAAATCACCTTGAAAATTATTGGTGGGGCTATAGCCCCCCAGCCCCCCAGTGGTTACGGCACTGATTATTCCATGGTAACTATTACATTTTACCGAGTTGCTTTTATGGCGAATCGTTTTAAACGCTTCCTTGGTGTAATTGAAGGAGTCCGTGCCCCTAGAGTCACGAATTCCAACCTTCATAATACGCAGGTTTTCGTTTTCTTAATCCTATTTCGGTGCATTTTCGTGAGAATGACAATCTAACGAAAGATGTTTCAATAGCAGACCTCATTGTTATGGCCAGGCTATCAGTCCACCGGTCGCAGACAAAAAAAATTTAGAAGTATAGACTTACTTTCCTTAAGTACTTTTAAGATTTGCGTGTATTTGAAGATAACATTGTATTGAAAGGTCTCCAGTCACGCATCTTCGATTACAGCTGCCCACAAATTACGTCTGCGTCAAAGGACTTATCTGGCTTCCGTTTAGGAAAAGTGTGCACAGTAGGCCTACTCTTACCGGTGGAAAGGTTCGATATGCGAACGTTACGCAAAGTTAAAATATCGCGATTTTTAATAGATTTGTCGATGCCTATATGCAACTTACTTTGAGTAAAATAAACTTTCACGATCGACGAAAAAGTGTATTTCGAGTGAGATAAAGTCTCGCGATTTTAACCCAAAGACTCTTTGAAAATTTATGTAGGAAACTGAAAACAAAAGGTTACTAAACAGTCACCGCATTCCTACTCTGGCTCATGATCTCTTTATTGATCATTTCCATCACCGCTGCTGCATCATACTCCATTCTGCTATTCTGGTATAGTAACTGCGGAGTCAATATCTTGTGTTTCTTCTGTTAAAGGAAGCAATGCATCAAGATCGTTGAAAGAGTTTATAAGTGAGAGATTTGCTTCGTTCAAGGCGGCATTGTTTACAATTTTGTCGGTATCAGCCTCGTTTTTGATTTCGCGGAAGAATTGCATAATCGAATTCGAGAAAGTTTTATTGTCCTCTTCAGCATGCCTTCCACTTTACGGAATGCAAAATTAGCAGGAAGATTGCTTCATTCCAAATATTCCTTAAATTCCAGACATCGTTGTTATACAATTTTCTAGTTATGAAAGACAAGTTTTGTCTGAAAATCAAAATGCTTCTGATCGTCTCCTGACGAACCTAAGTAGTGCTATTTGGCAGACAGAATACAAAAAAGATATTAAGTGTCTGGAAATTGATGTTACAGTTACTATTGTCGCCCATATAATTTGGTTAAAATTGGTTACATCATAAACGATGTCAAATGAGAGCGCTTGCTCGTTCTTTAAGGACGTTTGCGGGGGTGAATAAAGGATACTTGCATGATACCCAGGGGGGATGAGCAATTTTACATTTTAGCACTGATCTTTGGGGGTTCAGGGTCTTTTTTGAAATTGTCCTTTTGCAAGGAAAATACTTATAAGTAGTAACCTACTAATACCAGTATAACTGCAGCTACTTGATATTTCATATTAATGATTTGTGAATATTTCTAATGCGCCAATATCTACTTTCATATAATAGTCTAGGCAACCTATCATTCCCAGGTAAGATGTTAGGCGAGGTAATAATTGAGAACAGGAAGCTCAAGGGAAATTTGGATGACTTAAGTAATAATGGAGCCCAGATTTAACAGAAGTCCAAGGTAAATTTAGGTGACCTAAACCTGTGGTTATTATTCACTTAGAAGTTTACTGCAATTTGTATGTGATATTTTTGCCAACACAAGGCCCTGGCATGTGATTGTGAAACTGGGAGTGGTGTTGGAATGAAGCTACTTTTCACAATTTTCGGGTAGGATGTTTCAATAGGTACAGAGCGTGATTTATCAGTCTATTTAATAATTTGAAAGAGGTACTGCGACTCTCGAACCTGTTTAGACCGCCAATCATGTGACCTGTCAATGCTAGGAACTAGTGGACCCACTGAAGTCGATTCAACAATGACAAGGTGCCCATTAATTACTAGATTGGGCCATATTTCCACTGAGATCTTACATGCGCATTCAAAGATTTCTGAAAAATTGATGAACAACTGATATTGACATACAAAGTAAATGCAATTCAGGGCTTGATACAGGATTCCAACGACGATCGATTTTTCTTCGAAGGAATGGGGCGTGTTTGTAGCACGATTAATTATTATCATAGAAAGAGTAGGGAGTACTCACTGTTACAACATCGCTGTTTCAATAGAAAAAAATTATTCACTTTTTATACAAATGATAAAACTTCGCACAAAAATGGAGGTTAATCGTTGATAGTTGTTACGGCCCTGGCTTTTCTAATTTCCCGTGAACGTAGGAAGCCTTTCGACCAATTTAATAATTTTTCGAGCACTGAAGTAGACTTTGACAGTTTATTTATTGCGATTTCTTTTCTTGCTTGTTTTGATTTAAAATGGAAATAATATATCATAAATAGACAGCTATTATCTTGTGCGTTTCCGACACGCCTATACCGCGCCTATAGATAGCGATTAATCGATTAATCGAAAAAAATTGTCCAATTAATAAAACAGTAATATATCGTGCTGTCGACAGACCTACTACAAATTGGTGACTTGCATTCGAACGTATTTTTAAATTCTAAAGAGTATTGTTTGTAAAAAAATTAAAAAATAAATCAATGTTGACATTACGTCATGGCTTCAGAACAAGGCCATCCCCCACCACCTTAAGTCGTAATAGCTTGATAAAGAAATCGGCTTTGATACACCCAACCCCTATAATTACGTGATTATTGAATGGTCCCTTTAAGAGACGTAGCTACTTTTTGGTTGCTCCCGTTATACGATATTTAGGCAAAGATTATAAATGACCTTAATGAGAAAGCTGGCAAGATAAAAGAGATACGTTGGCTCGGCAGCTAACTGACTTCCGGTAACAGACTTTCCTTTGTACATACACACCCAGTTTACTAAAATAACCATGCAGCTATAGTCGGTAATTTTTACATATGTAGAGACAGGAACATCTTGTGTTCTGTGATCTAGGTCCTATTTTGTGGTTAACCTAAGTCACCCCTGCCTCATCCTGATACATACTCGACTTTTCAACGAAAAGTAACCAAAGCAGGATGTCTGCAACTGATGTTGTTTTGTGCACCTTGGAGATCTCACTATCCAGAGAGGTCTGACAAAGTATTTTGCCAGATAAATTGTTGTGATAAAGGATTCAACAGAAAAATGCACACATCTGTTCAAGATATTTTGAAAAAGAATGCATGATAAAGGTCCATTACTTATCAAGATATCTTATCAAACTTAACTTAGGCCTAACCATATATCTACGTAAATTAAAGTTACTCCTGCAACTTCTGCGAGGATTGTTCTATGACTAGTCCTATGGAGGATCACGAGGCCCGAGGAATCAGTTTTGTGCGGTTATGTGGGCCCTTCCCCTGAAAATTTCATTGTTCAGAAAACCTGCAAGCCATTTCTAGAGAATTGCCACATCGTACCATCTAAGTTATAATTTTTTTCTCAAAGTTGAGCAATCAAATCTTCTAGGATTCCTCTAGCGGGGTGAAGCCTTCCCCCTAAATATACCACTATAATATGGTGCTTTCATTCAAGTTTTCTTTTATCAAATTACATGCCTTCTTACTCCTCATCGCTGCTTATGAAAAAGATCATAAATAGATAAATTAGACCTGTGCCTGACGCCATGATTTACATGACTTGGCCCAAAAGTTTTCCTGCTGCTAGTCTTAAGTCAGCTATCCTCTCACGCTTTCGCGGACGAAGTACTGTCTTGCCTCTCTGCTAAATTTGTTCTTAGTGCTGCCTCGCACATTGCAAAACTTTGTGTTGCACAATTTGCAAGATTGGTTTGACACCCTATTTCCAGGGCCACTGACTACTTTTTCAATCATACATTTATTAATAAGCACGGCCGTTGAGAGCCAGAGCGGGCCCAGGGGTATTTTATAGCACCAGACCCTAGTAAGTTTCTTGGCGAAACGCCCAAGGCTGTTTGTCATAACAAAAGTGCCACAGAATAAAATCTTTGCGGGCCCTGGGCCTCCAACCCTGCCTACCCCTTCTCGACGGTCCTGCTAATAAGTGTTGACTATCTCGGGCAACCCTAGAAAAATGAGCCCCTATAAATCTAAGTGCCTTCTTAAACTTTGCTCATATTATGTTTTTTCTAAATATTTAGCTCTTTCCCCACTCCCTGTATTTGGAGACTTTATGCCAAGAACCGTGACTACATTCGAACGAGAATTTTTACTTTGGAGTGAAGTCAGTTAGAACAAAGATGTTTTGAACATGCACACCAAATTGAGCAATGCGATTTTAACACAGGGAACATGTGACTTCAAGCAAATACCTCATTGGCCATGTACATGTATACTTTTGGCGCCAAACAAGAACCAGGTTTTAAAAAACTTACTCTTAACACGTTTCACACTGTTCTGTCACTTTTACTCTCAAAGTGGCGAGCAACATCGTCTGGACGATTTAAGAAACTCCAAACCTGAAAAGCTTTTAAGCTATTGAACTTGAAGGAACGTTTCAAACATTTTTTCACCTTCAACTGGACAAGAATTGGTTTTTACATAGAAGGTACCATCTTAAACAGTTAGCTTTTAGCAAGGGACAATGACATTTTCATCGACGATGGCTCTGGTACGTGCTTATTAACGTTCTTTATGTTTTGTTTCCTATGGCCTCTGCTTTCAAATTTATGCTACTGTGCGTTTTTGTTGTTGTCAAATAGACGTGCAATTGGATATCTTTCGAAGTATTTCGTAGTTTGCCATAAAGAAACCCGCTTACCCTAGCTTTTTTAGGGACAGCTATATACCATGTGCTTGAGGGCTTCCACCTTTGGAATTGATTTAATTGTATGCATGGTCAGTTTCTACCTGAATTTTACTTTAATCAGCTGACAATAATAAGTGTAAATCTGAGTAAGTGTTGATAGATAACGAAATCTTAAGAATCATCGAACGTGAAACCTATGCATAAAAGATTCAATATTCTGTAAACATTTCATTCTATGCAAATATTAATAGTCAAAACATATTCAAATATTTGGTGAAGTCAGTAACATGGACCTTCAAGGAAATCACTTGGTCATTTATAAATATAGCCAGAAGCCAACGCGGCTTTGGACTGGAAGCTCAATTTCAAGTGTATCCAAATTTCAAGTGTATCCAAATTTTCGAAGTTGTTAGCCTCCAATGTCATCCGTTTTACAAGTAATGTTTCTGTGTACTTTAACTACCAGGGAAATCGGTGGGATAGGCAACATTTCGCTCTGAAATGCAACATTGAGGAGATGTGTCATAAATCAGCTATACGAGTACCTTTTGTAGTTTTGACTAGACTTAGTAGCCAAAGTTTGGAGGGATGTTTTGGTAATATTGTTCGTAGAAGACCTCCAGTTAGTTCTATCTTCATTCGTCGGGCGTTTGGTGCAAGTTAATTAAAAATTTTACCCAGTCTCTGGGAAGGAGCCACCAAACTAAGGGGTAAAGTTTGCATCTATAGACAACACATTAGACAGCCACAGTACAGACAAGATGAATAAAACGGAAAGGACCCAAAATGACTAAGCCATGCCTACAGACAACTCAATGTTTAAGACCATCTTACCATCTGAGGACCTATGGTTAAGGGAACTTGGAAATATTTCCTCTCTTTCAATTAAAGAAAAATGTTAAATTTTATCGAGAACTATACGAATTGTATTTTAGAAGTAAATTCAAACCTATTTTACGTGAAATATAGCGTTAATTTAGTTTCAGACCCGACGCGACGACACCATCTTCGTTTTAAATTTGACGTCATTCCGAATTTGACGTCAGTCAATTATAAATATCTGTTAACCAAAATCTGAGTAGTTCAATCGCTTGAAGAACGCCGGAGGACATGAAGACCTTCGCAGACCCTCTCTTCAGATATAAGGAAAACAAAGAAAAAAGTAAGCCATGGCATTTGTTTTTCTAAGATATATATAAGATAAATATGTATATTTAATCGATAGCTCAAGTTTAATTTTTAGCTAGAAGTGGTTTCCGTTTTATAATTATCTGTCTTGGTATTTGTCTTGATTTTCACTATCAAGTGAAATTCTCATTTTTTTATCTGGAACTCTGCTAATAATACATATTAGTCATTCAAAAAAATTCCATGAACAAGGTGAATATATAGTTTATAGATCATTCTTTACATCAATGAAGTTTACATATCACCATTACATAATTGAATGGAGAATAAACACGATGCCATTTATAGGAAAATCATATACATTGTAAAAGTTTGAAAACGTATCTTCTTTTTACTAAATTAAGCTACACAATCCATTTACTATAGTGGTTCAGGGAATAAATTACTTTGTTTACATGTAAGATTTAGAACAAACACACAGTGCATTTTTTGTCATGCCATGAGAGTATGAGCATTCTAGCTGTGTACTAGAAGATTAAATAGACAACTTTTGTCCAACTGGTAGGCTTCTTTAAAAAGCGACAAAACAATCTCATAAAATAGGTGACTATTTGTCTTCACGATTGATGATAGCGATTTGCATACGAATTATCTTTAGCCAATTATTATTTGTTAGCTATTATCGATTGTATAGTTGATGATATGTATGGTGCCTGTCTGTAACATGATAGAATTCGTGAAGTGAAGGTGTCTTTGCATAGGCTGAATAAGGCTGCTGGTCTGGTTGAAACTAGGTACCCAATGGGTCGACTTTTCACACAGAGCAGGGATACATGTGTGAAAGGAAAGTCAACCAGGTTCCCTAGGATGGTGTTTTCTCTCAAGTTCAGAGTAGCTCCGCTAATAGTAGTGCCTACGGCGCCGTCATCTATCAGCAGGGGAAACTTTCAGTTTCCTAAGGGTACTGAGCAAGAGAGAGATCGCCAGCCGAATTTAAGCAAGGAGCGTAGGTCGTGAATTACTCTACAAAATCGAACATGTTTCAGGCATAGTTCATAATTCGAACTTTTCATTTGCTGTACTTTATATAATGTAAATCTTAGAATAGCGAAGCATTTCCCGTACCACTAGCCCTAACTCTATCAGTATGGCTATCCCTAATCCTATCTCTAGCCCTACCTATGAACCTATGAACTTCTTAATGGCACCCATTTAGCTACAAGTTTATCTAATGCCAAACGGTAAAGTATGCCAAGCTCCAATAAAACTTTAATAAACCCTTTGATCGTCTGTGTGGAAACGCATACCATAATATCCTTTGTAGCTGATGGGGAGCTTTTACACGACTGAGAGTACCATCGAGAGCGAGGCAGGTCTAATAAAGATATATTGCCAACCCCCTTCCCCACCCGCCCTTAAAAAAATAGCAAGGGAACAACGCTTACCTTTGAATCTACTTCTAATGGGCAGCCTGACATTTGTTTTGGGGCGATTAGCCAAAGGGTAGTTGGAAGAGTCTAAAAGGGCTGCATTTTGCGCATTTTATTCTATCCAGAGGATTATTGCAACCCTCCTTTCCCAACACCTGGTATGGCCCTGCTCTTGACGTGGGCTTTTCTTGACACCTCTGTAACTTAAAAAGAAAACCCTGAGTCGATTCTGGAAAGATACATCTTGTAACTCTAAGACCAATGGGATGGGTATTATTATTGATGATTTGTTGAAGTTACAAAGCTAAACCCTTTCTTTCAAGTTGCGAACGTGTTTTTCTATTGATATACTTATGTAGGAAGGCAGCATTTTAGGCTTACAAACCAATATTTACGTCAGCGGTGTACCATTCTAGAAATTTGCATTGTCGATATTTTTAAAAAGCATCATGCTTTTTGTTATCTCATTTGCATATTATGAGAAATATTTGTTAAGTGCATCTGCTGTTTATCTACAACAGGAGGTGTGCCTTAAAAAGCATGGAAGTTACATCACTCTATGTTAAAAGACGTAAGCCCTTGAAAAGTTGTAATTCACAAAAGTCCATACGGCCCGCATTTTTTTTGTTAAGAATCTCAAAGTTATACAATGTCTCTGGGATACGGAACATATTGTTTTACTATTAATAGTAGAATGCTTACATTTGTTATTGCATTACTTATAAGCAGAATGCATACATTCGTTTCAAGGGAAACATTTCTCCTCGTACCTTGACATCTTGCCAGAGATATGGCAACAGCTGTTCCATTTCTACCATAGAATCAATCATAAAACAAAGGGAGACAAACGATTTTACCTGAACTGACTAAAACTATCAACCTTCCAGATGCTCACTATAATTTAGAGATTTGTATGCACCTGTTAGCAATTGGACATAAAATCTGCTAATTTTTACCAGATGAAATATAACTAACAATGTGCTCATGAACTGAACACCATACGTGTTACAGTGTCAATAGTATTAGCGTTCAAAACGTACCACAAGAGAACCTACCGACAAGGTGAAGCCACAGCAAGATGTATCCTGGATTATTGGTACTGAAATTTGAATGTTAGGGAGCTCTTTTATATTTATCGGTTTTAATGGAGACTTCATTGTAATCACCAATCGCTGCCGGTTGGAGGATACCGCCACAGTCAAAGATGATGGGGCTTGTCTCAAAAGCAAAAACTTTGGGGCCCGATATTCCGTTTGAAACAAAGATCTTATACATCTATTATTGTCTTTGGCGTGTCATTTATAACATAACACTTATAGCATGAAAGTAGTCACTCCGTGGAGTAAAGGAGTGTTTGGAGGGGTTCCGCTTATTTTTGATTATCCTACGACATTTCAGAAGTATACAAAAATTGCTTAAAAGCTACATCTATACAGATATGTGTCTAAAAGTTATCTGTTCTCGTTCATTACAATTTCCTGGCTTCAGATGTCGGTCTTCTGGCCTTCTTATAACATCATTATTGAAGCGACCAAAATATACTTGCTTTTAAAGTTATTAAGACTTGTTTTAAGACTTATGTGCAACACATCAATGGTAAGAGAATAGCCAAGTGAGTGCAGCAAGGAAAGTGTTAGCACAATAATTTCGTTTTTAGAGGATGTATTATATGTATGTTTTGAGTTTTGCATATTTTAAACTGGATACTTGCTTTAAATAACCCCCCCCACCACCACCACATCACGTAAATGGTATAAACTTTTGCTATAAAAGACTCACTCTATTAGCAAACATATATGTAAAGGTTTTCTTAAGTGTTAGTAAATTATTCCATACTCTACACAAATACAATTCTAGTTATCACCCTACATTATTACAACAATTTTATAGCATTTAATCGAAAAGATAGTAAGGATACTGCCACATTAAAGTTTGAAAAATTTTGCTGAACACCGACCTCTACCGTCTCTGATCAGTTCAGAGCAGAGAGGTTTCTTGTAAAGCTGCTTTCTGCATAGACCGCTTTCCTCCATAGAACCTTGCTATCCCAGGAAATTACATGAAGGCAATGATAAGCCAGAATGATCAGCCGGCATGTCACAGATCAATGCTTCTTGTCTGAATCTGTTTGCATATCCGAGTTCTTATTATCTATTCTAAAACACAGATGGGTAGTTTGGTTCTTTCCGTTTCACTCTGGTCATTTGTGTTTTGATGTTTACCAGGCAAACAATGGCTTTTAATATTAGTCAACATTTCGTATGATCTTGAAGTACCGGTTCCTTCATCTGGCTAGTTCTGTTGCATAAATGGTGATGCTCAAACCAATCTAACATGATCACGTCATACAATATCCTGTGTTATAACAGTCATGTTTTAATTTGGAAGAATATCATGTAATTCGTGATAACCCCTTTTTGTAAGCCTATTAAACTCAAACGGGTATTTAGCTATTTCATAACGTCTACTCTTCTATATTAACGACAAGATATTTTCATGAGAACAGTATGTCGTAAAATGTTTTACAATAAAAATGGTGCAAAGTTTGCTTCCAAGGGCGCTGTTCTTCACATCTTCGTGGTTCCGGCGCTATACTTTTTAGTTCAAGTAATAAGGAGACTGGGCAATATTGCACGCAAAAACAGACAATGACCTTGCATGGCGACTTAAAAGATTATGAAATTAGGCATAACAACACGTGAATGCAAAGCATCGGTTCAATAAATTCTGGAACTAACCTACAGTCTGCTCTAAGCTGGCAATGTTTAGCACACAACGATCTCCTACTACACGTGTCACGGATCTCTAGGTAACATTGCTTTGTTCTTTGCCAAAGAAAGAGAGATAACTGGAAAAGAATTGGTGGTTAAAAACATAAACAAGTATATGCATTCACATGTCAAGGCAAAATGTCAGTATTTTATTGTTATCATACGAGGTATCATCCTTTACATAAACAGAGACTGCAAAATGACCATGACACACGTTATGTTTTGGTTCATTCTGATTTCAGCGCTAGACTTTTCAGCCTAGACACTATGCAAGACGTGCAGCATTGCATACTAAAATAGACTCTGGAACAAGATCGGGATAAACAGTTCAATTTAATGGACATAGTCATACCATCGCATGAATAGGTTGGCAAAGCATAAGTGCAGCAATGACCAGAACTGTGTTATTGTTTACTCGCTCAAATCCAGCGTTTTTCTGCAAATGCATCATTTGGCAGCTGTTCTGTATGTTATGTGCTCTAAATATTAATATTTTACTTTGTAGAATAACTGATATATCCATTAACCCATATTATTAAACACATCTAGTAAAACCGTATTTATATATCTCTGAATGTGAGACCGACTTGCATAAATGATACGATATGTTTATCAATACATGATAGGTCATCATTTTTATGATAGAAGTGAGCTAAACTTGTCCTCTATGTGTGTTTTACACCGCCCACTCTGGCTCCGATATCATGTATTTTGACTTTGGTGCAAAACCAGTTTTGTAGATGGAAAATAACCCGTCACTTAGGATGAGAATGAAAGGTATGGCTTGTACTAAAGGGCGCATTTTTACATCAGGAGTGCAAAAAGTGAATTCATTGCAGCTTTCTATTGCATTGTTTTGGCGTTTTGTTTACTACGATAAGGTAGATATGCAGTTATTAAACTATGAACAGCACTAAAACCAGGGTTGCTTTTAAATGCAATCGATATCAGAAGCAGTACAACTAAGTTCCATCTACAAATCATAATCCAAAGTGAAATGTAAACATGTGCCTGTACAGTTTGCAAAACGCTCTTGTTCAGAAGTCTCTTGGCAACATCGGGACTGTTTTGTCAACAAATATCTGCTAAAGCATTAAGCAAACCTTCGCGAACTATCTGTAGATCAAATTGCAAGCGAGATGAACTTTTGTTTTTATTTCAGCAATGCCATGGGAATATTCAAAAGCAATGTTAAGATTCAATTCGATAAGTAGAGTTTGCAAAATATTAAACGTCTCGCCATCAATTACTATTATAGCTTGGGCCAGACAGAATACATCTGTTATAAACCACTTTTTGGAGAATCTAAGATAATAAGATTTTTGCCTTAACTAGTATGTTGGTTTGACCCAGGAGAACGTTTTTAACAAGATTTATTTGAATTCACTCCCACCAAGCATTTTTTTCTGCATGAAAGAAACTTTGCTGTTCGCTGTTTCTGTTTGTTCTAGTTTAACTGCACTATTTCTGCAGAGATATCAAATGCATAGTTGGGTATTTCTTAAGGCTATGGCCGAAATCAAAAGAATATGTAAGATAATTAGTTTTTTAGCCTAATAACCATGTTACTTTAACCAAGGACAAGGTTTTTAAGAAGGTTTATTTGGATTCACTCCCACCAAGCAATATTTCTGCATAAAATAGTTTGCTGTTTGCTGTTTCTTCCAGTTTAACAGCACTATCTCTGCAAAGATATCAAACTGCATTGTTGGGTATTTCTTAAGGGTACGGCCGAAATCAAAGGAGGATATAAGAATTAGACTCTATGATGTACTTCACATGTTCAGAAACATTACAAGCCATTAATACTGAAAGACAGAAAGAAATGCTGATTGTGGATTGATAACACTGGTTTCGACAGAAACTTTGAAGTAATTGAAGCAAGTGATGGACAAACCTGAAAACGCATAACAAAATCCAATAAATCTACAGCATTTGGCCCCTCTCTGAAGTCACACATTTAAGATTTAAAGTTCCTAATAGCTTTTATGATGATTAACAGCTGTATGATGTACTCCACATGTTTAGAAACATTGCACACCACTAATACTGAAAAGACAGAAAGAAATGCTGATTGTGGATTGATAACACTGCTTTCGACAGAAACTTTGAAATAATTGAAGCAAGTGATGGACAAACCTGTAAATGCATAACAAAATCCAATAAATCTACAGCATTTGGCAATGGTTGCAATGAAAATCATGATAGCTTTTATGTCGCTATGTGTCGCTACGTGCTATGTAGATAACGCATGGAAAGCTGCAGATGTTACGCGGAAGCCCATGAAATGCTTTGTGCCATAAATGCAAGTGAACTTTTAAATTGTCTTTTATTAGAGCTTTAGCTTTCCAAACAATCAAGATTATCCTGTTTCACTGCCAGTATCTCACTTCCATACAACATAACACATCGTACACAGCCTTCATACAACCTACCTCTTACCTGTATTGACAAAACGGTGCTATTTAACAGAGGAAGTAACTCTATTTTCTCCCTGCAGAAACTACCCTGTAAGTATTACTCCTTTCAACGCCCCCTTCACTACCCAAGTAACAGAACGTCCCTAATGAGCCGCTGTTGTATACCACTTACGTTGGAATTTCTCTGTTGTCTATGATCTCACATTACAAAAAGGACCCCCTGTCAGGACTGTACGGTACGCAATAAAGCTAAGGGGCCAGAGAATTAAAATATCCACCAGGTCTTTATTTCTAGATTACTGATATGTTGCGTTTTAATTACAAAGTCTTTCTTTATCATACCCAGTTTCTGATCGTAATACCTTACATGCTGGGCGTTGCCGGATTTACCAACAGGTGATTCCAAGTCTTTAAAAATAGCAGGAAGAAACTAAGTATCTTACAGCCATTTGAAGTGTCACAGTGGGCAGCCCTTCAATTATATTTGTTATCCGTAGAGGACCATCAAAATAACACGGCTTTATCCATGTTAACATAATTTCCGAATTGTTACATAGTTTCGATAAATTGTGAACCGGTGTTCCTTCTTATCAGAGGCGTGGCGATGGCATGTCTGGAGGGCGGTGTAAGACTAAATTTACCTGAAAAATTCAAATTTTACCTGAAAACTTTTTTTGAGAAAAACATATATGAGACATATGATATGAGAAGTGTAAGGAAACCCGAAAAAACTCGAAACAAGCACAATCGATTCTAAACTGCATAACAGTCAAAGTTAAAATGGCATACACATCAATGAGAACACATGTGTTACACGATGTTATCGTATTGGTATTGATACATTAATATAACTGATGTGCAGCCCTCATTTTTACCTATTAATAAATAACTCCAATCAGCAGGAGAGTACTCAGTTACATCAAGTTCCATAAGTACACCGGGAGTATCTTTACAGAAGGTCAAGCTCATTTGATCATCCAGAACTGGACAAACTCTTTGTCTAATGTCCTATAGAAAGTAATTTTTTTTAATTTTTATTTTAATTTATTCAGCTTGATCAAGGCCGAAGCCACTTCTAAGAACGGGTTACTATTCCTTTTCGGATGACAATCTACTCATGCTTACTTTTTTATGCTTACTGTTCATGCTACTCTATGCTTGCTATTCATGCATGTAGTCTCCCCTCTGTCCTATCTCTCGAAACATAGTTTCCCACTTCACGAGAGCAGAGCACCTACTGGATCGTTCTCTCGACCCTCGGATTGTGAGTCTGACGCTCTACCACTATGCCACTACATATTATGTTGTTAGAAAGTACCGTGTAGTAAAAAATTTCGATCTCTCAATCGTGATGCCAATACCTAAGAAGATTCTTGTGATAAGCCAAGATTTATACTCGGATTCTGTTGGTTAAACAGTGCTGGATTGGGAGGACATATAAGGCCTATATCGTTGTCATCTGAACCATCGTTAACTTCTTCCTGATCATATGGCTTACCATCTACATGTTCATCAATGGAGACATCAGGCAACTCCTTAAGCTTAGGTACAGGAGTATCACCATGAGCAACTCTACGAATTGTTGACTGAAGACTTTGTCAATTCAAAGATTTGCGCTCTTTTTTATTACTCGTGTCACATTGATAGAACGGAAGTAACAGTCATCAATATGATTTGTAGGCTGCCTTCAAACCATTGGTATCCCAAATCCCATAGTCTTTTTTGTTATTTGTTTATTGTCTCAAGTGTTCTACGCATGTCTTGCAAAGAATATGCGGAGCCCATAGTTGGTCTTGGTATTCTAGCTGTGAGCTTTTTCCTATTCACTGTACATGTTACAAAGAGCAATGAGGATGATTTTAATAGGATCTTGATGTAGTTATTATCAATAACGTTTTGGTATTTTTTGTTCATTGTCTCGAGCGTTGTACGCATGTCCTGCAAAGAACATGCAGAGCCCAAAGTTGGTCTTGGTACTCTAGCTGCATTCCAAAATATGAATAATAGACTATTTGTACAAAGACTGTTATAGACTTTCTCTTATTTGCATCACACGCCCCACCATCATCTTCCAGACATTATGGGGAGATTTATCTGTGCAAACAATTAATCATTTTCCATATCCACACCATAAATCAAAGATGTCAAAGGAAATTTGTATGTGGTCTGTGCATACATGCCACCATGGGCGCAGTTCGCTGTAAGAATGTGTGAGGGACAAAATGATTAAACAGGGGCAATTTGACATTCCTGGGCTCAAAAAGGGAGGTGAGGGATAAAGCAGCCTTTGTTTCCACATCCTGAAAAGTAAAGGAGACGAGTCCCCCGTCCCCCCCAGAATCTACGCCCTTGCATGCCACTAGGCATTCTGCCATTGAATTTGGTTTGATGTCATATAAAATCTGCAAACTATTTTACTAATGCTCGACATCTTAGAGACATCAAATATCATGCTTTAGAGACTTCTGTAACCTGCGCTATTTCCTGTTTTGATATAAAATCACTTTCTGCACGCCAAGCCTTGTAATCTAATCCCCAAAACTGCAGTGTAACGTGACATTCTTGCAGAAAAAGGGCAGTTTTAAAGATTTTTGTTGCTTTCGGGCGTATCTTAGATTTTAAAAAAAATGGAGCTAACCAAAGAAGATGAAAATTAACTATATAATCAACACCCTAACTACCGGAAAACAGCCTTTACGATACCGACCGTAAAAATATGCTAACAGATTACATTTGCGAAACACACAGTTCAGTACAATATCAAATTTTGTACAAACTTAAATATCTAAAAAAGAAATTCGATGAAGATCATCTTTTCAAATTTAATTTTGAATAGGAATACAAATTCTGTCCCTTGCCATCAATATAATTACCAGATGTATAGGTACCTGTCTCAGACGTTATTAGGATTAGAGCTGTTTGACGTCAATGCCACTTCATTTTCAGCTTTGCACTTTAACAGAGTTGGGACGTTTTACATATAACATCCAAAATGGAACCTATGTATGTAAGCTATTCTTAAACAGGCGGCCAATCTTTAATCTTTAAAACTATATTCGATCATTTAGGTATACGTTACTTAGCATGTTCCACACATTTTTGATAATGATGAACTAAGAAGAACGTTGTGAAGTTTTCTTGTCGCAGATGAGTTACCTGTTTGGTACGGAGTGTGTCCTTAAAACAGTTAAAACAGTTAAAATTGGTACATAAATTACCGATTGTGCATAAGCCGAGTCGCTAACTTCCCGAGGTCATCTTCCACAAAACAAAGTCAGGAATCTTGAGAGCTAAAACTTTGTATGAGAATCCTTGAACAAGGTTCCATGACGTCACAATGACGTCTGTGTAAAATACGACTTGATGTTGTAACATTAAACAGGGAAGAAAATATGTTATCCCTCTCCTCACGATTCATATGCTCACAGTTTATAGCTTACGCAAGTTTTTAAAGGCCTTTTATTTATACGCTCAGGCACTTTCATATAGAAATGCTATTTTCAAAATACCTTTAGTAAATAGCAAAATTTAATAAAGTTGGATAAGAAAATCAAGATTTTAAAACGTGTTTCCGTCTGTACAGACTTATTTCATTGATAAAGTGGCTTTTAATGCAAAGTTAATCTTCCTGCAACCAATTGCTCTCATTTTAACATAGACTAGAGATCTTGGAAAAAAAGGAAGATGCAGTGGTTTGGACACGTCATTCGTAACCGCGATTCTCTCAGTTTAGCTAACCCCATAGTGCATGGAAGGGTACCGGGAAAAAGAGGCAGAGGAAGACCTAGAAAAAACTGGCTGCAAAACATCGCCGAACGGACAAATTTTTCAGTGGTCGGTGCTACAAGGAAAGCTGCGGACAAAAAGTTGTGGAAACGTACTGTTGAAAATATGAAAGTGTACCTAGAGCCGAATGGCTATGGACTAGGATGATGATATTGAGAGATCTTCAATAGTAAAAACAAAGAAACATGTTCTTTTTAGTTTAACTCCATTGCCATCTGCTATTCTAACATTTTAGTACTACTACAACACTTAAAGTATTCTTTATTTTAGGCAATACCTTTTAGGAAAGAAGTCAACCCCGTAGCTGTGAAGCGTAACAAAGAGTGAACTTGCACTTGGTTGCAGAGCAAAGATGGTCGAATCTCAAGCAGTTCTAGTTTTAGCAATTTCGTATTTCGTCTTACATTGTCTCCTTTTCCATTTTATACCCTTTTCACATGATAGGCTGGACGTCCGTCACGTCTGCGTGAAGTTGTAATTTTCTTGTTCACATGAGTCGTGGGGCTGACGACGTCAGACGTTGACGACGTCTGCTGAAGAAATAAAATTTCAAACGTCAGTCCAGATTTCCTCAACGTCAGTCGCCATCTTGGATAGCAGCTGCGATACTCAACATAAGTTTTGTCTCTAGTAACTATGAAATGGCATCCGCTAGCGGAGGTAATTGTTGTAGCGAGGACAGTAAGTAATTTATCCCCTTCGGGAATGGTTTCTGATGAAATTGAGAAGTAACAAGAAATATGGACGTGTGTCAAAAGAACATGGTGAGCAGGTAAGAACCGCACTCTCCCTAAAGTTTTACTAATGTCCTAGTAGGTAGATGCTTGGTACCTGAAAACACTGGTAATATGTTGCTTGCTCTCGGTTTTAAACTGTAGATTTGAAGCTTGAAATGCTTTGTACGAGACCTGACTGATAAATTTAATATGATCAGTCTATGAAGTTATCGAGGCCTGCTGGCATAATCGCGATCTTGTTCAGTGTTTCCATTGTAAACAGTTCCGCTATTACGATATAAAGATGTTCTGGGTTTCTTTGTTCGCTATTTTCGTTAAGTACCGACTATTTCTACTTTGTAAAGGAGGCATTCCACTCGCCTAACTTTGTGCTAGAGATTCAGCTCCAATTTCAATAGTTTGAAAGTCTACATGTTTTTGTTGGTTTTCACCACGTCATCTCGGGAATGTGAACAGACTTCGACGTTGACGTGACGCCGAGGGGACGTGACCTTCGTCAACTGCTCTCCATGGGAATAGGGTATTAGTTGCATAAAACATTTACCTTCGCCCATACCCACTGCCCTTCCCAAATAATCTTTCATATGTCCGCTCCTAGCTGTAAGGGGCGTCATAAAATTCTAGATACGGCAACCTTACAATAACGCTACAATAACAAGAGTGAAGAAGAAGAGAATTTCATTACAGGCAAAAGTAGCTTCTGTTTGACGTCTAAGACGCATGCAAACAGTATATAACATACCCATAGAGCTATCTAAGTTGATATTATCACAATCACGGTCTCTAGAGATAGAAGATATCATCTTCAAACCGGCTTGTTTCTGGCCAAACCCGTTCTCTTTATCACTGAACCTAACACTTCTCTTGGCTCTTGCAAATATCGAATGCGAAGCGCAGTAAATGAAACCTGACAAACATGTGTCAATCTTTATGATTCATGGCAAGGTTTGGGGGTGGGGTAGTGGTCAGATAACATTTCGAGAGCTTTGGCACCAATAGCATTATATCATGACCCCTTAACTTTTAAAATTTGATCCTACCCCTCCTTTAACTAACACTTCCACTTCTATGAAAGCTATTACATACAGTAGTGACTACTTCAAACTTTCCTTTTTCTTCACAAAATCTTTAGAAAAGCTATGTTAACTGCTGCTAGAACCCACGCAGCAAAATCTTCAAGTGAAAGCTAGATCTTCGAAGATTCTACCGGTACTCACAATTTGACTATCAAACGCTATTTTACAGAAAAATTGCATGACTCCCCGAGTCATCCTTTTTGGAGCTCCCATCTTAAGAAATATCTCTACAAAACTGATAATGTTGACTACATGTGAGAACAGAGTACCGATGGAAATGATCAGGTAATATATATAAACAGTTAATATTGGCACCGGTGCTTCGATGGACACGCGGGCGAGCAAGCAGCTCTAACCAATGTATGAAACAAACAACAACCCCTTTCCAATGAACAGCAGATATGTTGTGATTAAACCGCAAACCATGCCAGTAACAGGGGGCTGGTAAACAACATCTATTACTGTACATACTTCAAGTATATGACACAAACAGAAGTTAAGGGTACTATCCTTTTTAAAATGTTTTATGTACTTTACATAAAGTAAGTAAATAAACAAACTACTGCCTGATCAGGCAGCTAAGTCTACACCGGATTTTGGCAACATCTTAAATAGATACTACCGCAAACAACGCCTGTTAGAATCTCCATGGCTACACAGACAGTGAATCTCAGAGTTGTTACACAGGCATCCAATCACACATTATCGATGGGGACTTGGACATCACAAATATAAGCATAGGAGAGCAAATTGATATCGAATCACAAAATCGAAGCAAACGATACTAGCTGGAAAACTATCCTAGCTTTCGATCTCTCTACAGACCAGTGTACAACAGCGAGATAAAAACCATCAGCTATATATATCCTCTCGTCGCTTATACCACAACAAACGTTATGCACGTTTACGAATCTGGATTTGTACGTAAAATTAACCATGGTTGACATATCACACGTTTCAGGGAGAAATCGGCGCCGAATTAAAATCTTGAATAAGAATAGACAAAGAACCACAAAACCTAAATATGGAAATATCAATGCATATGATAGCAAAATGCCGTTTAAGTTTCAGTATCGATCAGCTCGGCCATTGGTCGATGATGTCATCAGACATTGCTACTTTCCAGACTCCTTAGTCTAAAAAAAAGGACAGCAGAGTTTACCATTTCTTCACAATTGAGAACTAACACTCTTTCCATCAGGTACCTCTGGTGAGTATTGGCGGTCGTATTGAAACTGCAGCAATTGCAGCGAAGTACTTGCACCTTCTACCCTACCTTGGTACCGACATGATAAAATATGATCAACTAACTTTCAAACAGTTTCCAAGTAAAATAAGATAATAGATACTGCACGTATGGGCTAAATGCTTAGGTGGAAGTAAACTTGAGAACGAACTCTACTGTACTCTGTAAAACACATCATGTATCAGAACCATTTTATGTGCAAATCATGAAGTAATTCAACTACCAAAAAGCTGGCCTACAATAATCTCTGACATCATGTTTCAATTTTGGAAAAGATTTTCAAGTTTTTGGCGCTTCTGGGCGTTTGTTAACAAAATTGCCTCTTGAATATTTTTGATAGAGAAGCATATTTGGAAACACCTAAAAGATCTGGCAGACTTTTTAACGGACAACAGAAACTTTCGGAAAAGCCAACGTCCAAATACAATGTGAAACTGTGCTGGGAAAGATCTCTGCATTTAACTGAGCAATGCAAAACCTGCAAAAACCAAAACCACATCCCAAAAATTAAAAATCACAGAGGTCGCTGAGAATTGGTGATTGTGAAATGAATGGCTGATATCATGGAACTATGTGCTGACAAGGAAACAAAATTAGCTGCTGCATGTAATAGTTTCCTTCGACTGAGAAGAGAAAGAAGTAAAGTTTCTGTGGGTCCAAGTATATATAGTAAGAAAGACTTCCGAATCATAGGCCTACAGTAGATGTTATAGTAATGAAGACGGGCGCTTAATTGAAACTTGCGTATAGTTGAGACGGTTGTTTAATGAAGACTGGCGTATATCAGAGACGAACATCGGATGGCGACGATTAATGGAGATCGGCGCTTAGTGGAGACACGCTCCAAATCACGATTGGAGTTTAACAGAGGTGGCTGCTAAATGAAGATTAGCGATTTTTGGAGATTGGCATTTTGGTTGCGACTGGTGAGCAGTGGCAAGGGTATGCCAGTATCATCCGAGACCCTTTGATTCCATACCGTGAAAACAGTGAAAAGGTAGAAATTTTATACTTTCATTTTAAATATCGCCAAATATCAACAAAATACTATATCTATCTACTTGTAGACCGACTTCGTCCGTTCATAAACACAACTTTCCGAGAAAAAAAGAAGAAATTGTCTATTCTTGGGCTTCACAACTACTGAAAAGTCTGCATGGTTCTCCTCTGCAAAGGCAGAGAGCTTTCTGCCTACACGTTGAGATACATCAGAAAAGTCTTCATATCGTCTTATTTGTATTCATGTAACTGTTTCTCAATTCTCGTCTTTTATAGAACTAAAAACTTTCTTTCCCATAATGTGTAATTTTGTACATCAACGTTGCCATCGCAAAGCGTTACGAGGGCTGGGGCAGGGATTCCCTTAACGACATCCAGTGCGACTCAAGAGAACGAGGCAAATTGAAGTGTAATAAAATGGTACTAAACCGGTACACCATAAAGGGGTGACCCACCCGTGGAGGTCTGCTGTAGTGTAAGACTGAGCCAACATTACAAGGAGCACAAAAATATTGAAACATGCAAACTAATCTACAACATATCAATCTACACTTAATTTACTTTATCAATTTATCGGAAATGCCAAAATGTTTACCTCTAAGAATCAGCTGGTCGAATATGTAAATAGGAGAGCAACGACAAGGGGCAAAAAACTATGAATTTAACGTTCTATTCACTCCGAATTCTCCAAACTCTTTAACGCTATTTTGTAGAGAAATCTTTCGGGAACATTTACAGCTTATCCGGTTTTAAGTAGAATACGATGTCCAACAGTAAATTATCTAACGACCTGTGAAATATACATGGTTACAAATTGAGCTACTTAATTTTTGAAATTTCGGTCGCGTGACCCTAAATGACGTTTTTTTCACATGACTAAAACTTGTAACTCTTTCAAAATCTCTATGCAAAAGATATGAATTTTCCATCACTGGAAAGAGGAACAAAGCCCCCCACTCTAAATTTAACAATTTTTATAATGAATTTATCACACTTTTTGCTGAATTTTTAGGAGGTTTTCGGACATTTTTTTCAGTTATTATTTTGACACCTTATGACACAATTTACGTTGTTCATTGGCCATTGGAAATATTATCTTGACAGATACGGTAAAATCACGTTACATTTTAGGCTTGTACACCTGGGCCATATCTGCGGCAAAACACTTCTGGAACGCAAATGGGCACCCAAAATACAGGGGCCCCCAAATTCCCTCAAACTTGTACATTATGGAATAAACACCATGAAAATCACCAATAAAATCATTAAAACTTAAGATTCCAGCTTTGTTGAGGCAGGTCTAGAGTTATTTCATGCAAACATTTATGACATTTGACCATTTTATGACATTCTATGACGAAATTTCAAAAGTTCAATTTTTTATGACGTTTTAAGACCTTATGAAATAGTGGGAGGCCTGGGAACAAGATCATGATAAAAAGAAATGCACCCTCACAATTTCAAAGATGTATACCAACTTTAGTGACAGATATATCATCAACAGCCGAATTATCTTCATATGAAACCGTTTCTCCATTACACTCAATGGACCTCGGACCCCCCTTAATAGTTAAATTCCATCCCCGAAGACACATTTAATTAACAAACATTGTATGCAAGCCAAATGTCTACCACCTTTCCAAAAAGACGAGGGGATATATTAGGCCTCTACATGAATGCAAGGTTCAGCAATACACACCTTCATCATCAGCAATTACGGACCAACATGATAAGTCCAAAACCTTTCTCGGAGGACATGATTTTCTCTTTATCCATATGGCGTCTCAACCATCAAACGCCCGTACACAAAACAACATGATCAAGCACCATTCCAGCTAAAAGTAAAGCTCAAATCTGCAACAGGTCTTAACAAACCCTGTTAACCTTTGCTTAGTTCACAAAACTGTGACCCGGGCTCAAATAGTTGTGATAATTTTGGAATGTTCCAAACTTTGCAAGGTCGTATCGCGAAGTGAATTTGAAGACAGCGTTCTCAAATGTAAACCAAAGTTCTCAATTAACAAGAAATGTCCCGGAATGAATAATGTTGCCCAATTTATGGTCTTCAGAAGAAAATCAGGTCACCCCAAGTACTCCATTTGTCACCAGAGTAGTGCCGCCGTTGTGTTGCCAAATGTGTGCTCTAGTGAGGATTCCGTATCACCTCCGACATACGGAGGGCGTCAGATTAATAGACTACGTGTGAAATATATAGCATAACTTTAATTGGTACAAATCTTACGTAACACGGAAAATGCCAAGCAGTTAATAGTGCCCAGCCCTAAAAGATCATCGAGGTTAGATTTGTGCATTGGACCTCAAACTGGGTGCAAATAGCCCAAATCTCGAAATAAGGCTTCTTCATCAATACAACGCGCTTGGGGTTAACTTTAATAGATAGAGCCTAACAGATTGAAGCTAATAAATATGCCGTCATGATCGGAAGTCACATAATGTCCAAAGATGATGAACAAGGACGATCTTGTAGTGGTTGCAGCGTTGCAACAGCCACCCTGTGTGAAAATTTAATTCTGACTAAGACGCCGTTTACACAGGATCGGATCCATTTGGGACCGTACTCGTTTTTGCAGGCATTCACACGGGTACGGATCCAAAATTGACATGCGTTTGGACATCCATTTGGATCCCCTTCAAAGCGCATGCGTGGGAAACAGCTTTTAAAATTTGGCGGGAAGAGTAGACCTGCCCAAGTTGTTTGATTTGTAATCTTACACTACTCCAAGGAGAATAGCTGTCTCCTCATCTGTCCTGTTGAACACTGTTCTTCCCTTTGTCTGATCAGTTGCCATAATTGATTTAAATCCGGACTGATGAAACTTTAGCAGAGAAACGTTTTATTCCTTGGACTGAGTTTTGTTTTTATTGAGATGTTTTGCATATCAAATCTGGCACCAAAATAATGGTAGCCCATGTGGAAGATACCTCAAACCGGAAATTTTGTGACCTCAATTTCGATAAGAGCCCATTTGGATCCGATCCCAAGTGTTTACACGAGACCTGTCTGGTACCGGAGCCAGACGAGACCTGTTTTCAAAGCGATCCCAAACGAGCATGGCCAGCAGATCCAAGTGGGAGCGGATCCACTAGGTCTCGTGTAAACAGAAGGCCGACCCGTACGAGTTTGCGTACGGATCCATTTGGATCCGCTCTCGTGTACACACGGTCTAAGAATATACAAACCCAGGAAATACAAACATTGAGAGGTATCTTATATGCTTAGCTTTCGCTGCTGACATTAAGAAGAAAACTGGCAATTTTTCAGGACACGATCTTAAAAATATGAAAATCACTAGCAGAATAAATCGGGTCTAATGGGTATCATCAGTAGAGTAGAGAAAGTGTTAAGACAGGTGACAGGTAATCATGTGGAAGTTAAAGTGTACCTCCAGTGGTTAAAATTTTTTGATATTTTGTTCAGTTTGTTTCAAGGAATCGAACCGCCACGTTGATCTCACGTACAGTTTTCCGCAGTTATTCGTGATTCTTTCACCAACATTTACCAGAACGCGGCAATTTTTGACGTTATAAGGAACGGGGAGGTTCAGTTGTTGATGCTGAAAAACTCAATACGAGGCAAACATGTCAGCGGCCAGCAGTTCAGTTTTCAGCTCTTTTACACGGTTTTACGTAAAGTACACCCAACGTACGACAAAAAGAATTGACGGAGGCTTTTCAGGTCAGTACAATAAATAAAATACCAAAAAAAGTCTGACCACTGGAGGTACACATTAAACAAGCAAAAAAATGAAACAAAATAAAGAAGACCAACCCGTAAGCTGGACATTCAAAACTGGTTTACGTTTGGAAACGAGCCACCTTTCCTCGATAGGTCTTGCAAGATTACCAGATTGACGATGTCAGTTGGAACCAAAACCTAAGAATAATACTACGTATAGTTTTCTGGGCTTTCATATTTGATAATCAGAAATAAAAGCTTTGGCGAACAATAATGCCTATTCTGTTGAGAATTAGCTCTACTCCCTTCATGGGCGTAGATTGCGGGGGCACGGGGGGACTCGTCTTCCGCACTTTTCAGGATGAGGGAACAACAGCTACTTTCTCCCCCTCACTTTTGGGCCCAGAAATGTCAAATTGTCCACGATTAACCCCTTTATTCTCCCCCCACATTCTTACAGCGATCTGCACCCATGACTCCCTTCCCTCTCTTTCAGTACGCCTCTTGTAATGTATCAGTGTATCTCTTGTTTACGTTGAGGTTTTAACACTGTGACCTTACAATTTATGATCAGTATAATCAATATCAGAAGATGGTAGAACACAACAGAAGCCACTTAGTTCCTTTAAATTCTGCTTTATCTCCGCGCATTTTGCTAGTCACATTCGAGGGGTAAATCACTTAAATAATTCTCAAACGATTTACTGAGAATTCACAAATAATTCCCATAATTCTCAATAAATCTCCAAATTCCCGATAACCCTTATTGATTCCCAAACAAGCCGAATAATTCCCAAAATTCTCAATAAATCCCCTTACTTCCCGTAATTCTGATAAATTCCGAAATTTCTGTGAAATTCCCATGATTCTCAGCAATTGTTAGAATTCTCCATAACTTCCAATAATGAATGCTCAGTGATTCCCAAAAATTATCGATAATTCCCAATAATTCTT
>JAAAKL020002722.1:0-25108 GCA_010016065.2 Carybdea cf. marsupialis auct. non (Linnaeus, 1758) | reverse complement strand
TGTGCATTGCATTACAAAAAGAAAGAAAATAAAAAAATTCATACGATAGTAAAAAGCAACATTAAAACTTAAAGCGAACAAAAATTATTCCATATATTAAGGGGGCTGTCCCTTTTAACCCCTCCCTCTTTATGCCAAGTTTAACTTTTTGTTCCCAATTTTTGTTCCCACTGCTGAAGAACTGGGTCCATTGAAATGGGATAAAAAGTATTTTCAAAATACATCAAAAATGGAAGAGCTTTAGGCCAAATTTTTAAAAGAAAGTCAGAAAAGAAACATTCGCAATTAACCGTTAACTAGATTGTTTGAACTCATAAATACTTTCAGTAGCAGGCACAGGGGCGGGGCAACCCCGTCATGTGCAGAACAATTTCTGTCCGCTTGGAGTACAAAACGTTGTTTACTTTCATTTAAAGAAAACCTTTTTTGTAACTTAGCCACCAAATTTTTGTTTTGATTTTTCGCAATTTTTACAATCAGACGTGAATAACAAGATTAAGTGAAAAAATTGAAATTACACCATGGATAAGCACTTCTCAAATTACCATATTTATATATATACAAACAAAATAAATATACATTAACTGCCTATCATTTTGATACAGCATATCACTAGTAATTTCTCCCCCAAATAGGACTGACTCACTAGTTTAATTGCTTTCCGTTTTCTTTTATCTGTAAAAAGGCGTCATCTTTTGTAAGTTTAATTGGGATATTTAATTGCAATTGCACAGTTTCTGATGAAGAGCTGATCGAAACGTTAATCGAAGTTTCTTAATTTTTTGATAGTCTATAAAAATTTAATAAAAATGGAAGATAAAGCTATTGACAGACATAAATATATAGATAGATATAGAATAAAACACCTAAGGAAGAGACGATGAATTTGCTACGCAGAGTTTATCGCTTTAGCGATCGTCAGGCAAATAATCGGTAAAGCGAGAAACTCTGAGTAGCATATTCACCGTCTCTTCCTTAGGTGTTTTATTTTAATACTGCTCTACGTTTATGTGTTGAGCACTCTTGTTGATAGTTACTCAACACTTTGTGTAGTAGATATATATATATATAGATATATATTAGGGGGCTATCGGTGCTTTCATTTACAAATAATCCGATTTTGATTGGTTTCACAATACTTGATCTTATACAAAGCAACTTTAAGCTTTAAATTTAAGACTTGATATCTCCTCTCTATGAACATTACCGATTTATTTCACTGGTATACAACATAAATAGGCTCTATCAATTGCTACAGCGCATTGAGTTTCTTTTTATCTAATATGCCTTTTTTCTATATTGCTTATCATTCCGACAAGTTCAAACTTCAATCACAAGATTGCATCACTTCTATCCCATCTACTTAAATACAGTTTTCATGCTGCTTCCGTGACCGCTATAGAAACGTATTTCACACTTAAACAGTTCTCAAACTATCGTCCTCTACTTCAGGAATACCATTTAAGAATGCACCCACATTGGTGAAATATCCTGTGCCTGTTATCATCTTGAAGTCCCCTATTCTTAAAGTTGCTATAGGTGCAACTTGGAAAGTTCTCTTCAGGGCTGTAAAGTTTGACGGAATAAGAGCATGGGCTGGCCTGATATCACAACGAACGTGTTGCACAGGACGTTTGCTAGCACTAAGTGTAGAGCAATTTGCACCTAAAGACTCCTGAGCCTAAAATGGCGGAACGTATATCTCCATTGCTATATTGTTTATACGTTGCCATCCGAATGCACATACAGAATAATACTGTTCGTAAACAATAGGCACATGGACCATAATTTATTGGGTCTTTTCTTTTCAGGCAGACGCGTATCAAATAATAAACAAAGACCTCCTTTTTTAAGTAATGCCGCTGAAACTCGCTGTCTCCTCTACTTTCCACAAAGTCAATGTAAAGCTCTCTATCGATTCACAAATAACGTCCACTTACATAAAAAAGAGTAGGGAAGGATGGGAGGATGTGAATTAAATTACAAAATCTTCAAAATTGAGTGGACCCTCACAAAACGGAGTTAAATGAACTACAAATTATGGCTGTGTAAGGTTGCTCAAAGTGAAATAAATGCGATATTTTTATTAATAACAGATCGGAACCCTAATGATCATGAGGTTTTGAGATAAATATTTTTGAACATGCATTAAGAAGATAAGCTATATTCTATTTTTAAAATTGCCGATGATCTGAGAATTAGTAATCTTTCAAACTACATCAATATGAAAGAAAAGATATTTGTCTATTAAAAGATACTTCTATAGAACTTCTGGAGTTACCAAGCTACTTATAACAATTATGGACAACGAGTGTAAATAATGTACTTATGGAAATTCATTTCCAAGGTAATGAACAAGGTAGAGTGACGGAAGTCTCATTATGATCAATATTTTTGCAAAGGATTCAAAGCCATTTCAGAATTCCTTCTGAAATTCAATCCATTGATCAACCTCATGTAAACTTATTACTGAAAGAAAATGTGGAGTCATACCCTTCATGTTTTAAGTAGCGGAAGCTCATTCCTATGGTGTCAAATGTGAACAAGAGGTGCTGCATTTGGGTATCTTCCCTGGAAATCTTCTATCCCAGTCATCTACCTAACAAATATCTCACAATATGAGTAATGACAATGTGGAGAGAATCCATCATTTAAATTAGCCTTTAGCTTTTGAGTAAACACATTATAAATTTCCAGCTTTTTAAAAATTATTACATGCAAAAGTAGTAGAAAATTTTATGAATTCATTGCTACAAAAAAACCAAATGGAATTTCCAATAATGGTGTACAGTGATTCTTTTTATCTCTGTATCAAAGCACTGAAGATGCTGTGCATCATAGTCCAAATTAAAAGTTCCACACATTGCAGGATTTGAGCAGGCCCCAATCAAGAAATTTCAAAACTGCTGCTACAAAATAGGCGCCACGTGATGCAGCTAATCATGTTCCACTATTTAAGCGCCAAGATTGTTTTCAAAATCAGCCAATCTATTTTTATCATAACATTGGAATCTCTATACCAAACAGTGCTCGAGATAAGTTGAACTTCATTCATATCAAGACCGGTAATCAGATTTACTGATATGTGATACAAAATTACAAATAAATGGTTTAGAATCCTTCTTTTGTCTATATCGTATTGATTTATTTTAAAGGAGTCATCCGAAGCTTTCTCGTTGCAAATGTTGCCCCATACAATTTTGTCAATGCAACGACAATGCTTAGCAGGAAGAGATCTTAAGACACGTCTTTAAATAACTGTAATCTGTTATAGTCTAAAATAAGAGTACTAATCGTATGTACAACACTATTATTGTCAAAAAATACATCAATGTTTTCTTGCCATCTAAAAACCATGGTATAAAACCATCCAATAGTAGTGGAAAGCAGAGGTTGGGATGTCTAAAAGTCAAATTTAAAACATCGGTTAAAGTGTGAGGAAAGTATATTTCTTTGATAGATTTCTTAATCTCTTTCAAGGTACAAGTGTTACTACAAAAAATAGGCGGTTCAAGTACTTTGCTTGGCGTTTGTCATGAGAAACCATAAGTTAAGGGATTGGTGCGTACTGATCGACTCACTTTGGATATTCCATTGACAATATTTTATTCTATTAGTTAATACTTATTACATTTAATGAGACAAAAGTTAACTCACTCTTTATGGACTAACTGAAAGTAGGTCCTTATTTCTTACATATGAATGAATCAACCAAATGAAACAAGAGGAGGAGATCGCTATTATGTGGACAGATTTCTATCAAAGACTATGATGTCCCGTTGCGTCTTTCTTTTCTTGCGCATCATAATCAACTCAGGTATAGAGCAAACTTCCTTATTGCCAAAGCACGCGAAGAGTACAGGTGCAGGTTCAATAGGAAAGAGTTCAGTTTATTTCAATGTCGGAATAACTGCGGATACGTGTGGAAGACAACGAAGAAAAGATTTTGTATTGAAAAGTGCTTACTAACACCCCATGTTGTGGTTTAAGAAATCATACTTTGAGGACTAGAAAGAATAGCACAAAAAAACTGTTCTAGATACAGCATCCATGATGCTGATCATGAGTGAAAAATGACGTCAGTATTCTTATACAAAGGTCATGATAATGTGGGCTATTATTATCCTTCAGTATAAACACTAGGGTGGACTGTGCATGTTTAAATTGACGATCAACTTCTTTACAAAACCGTAAACAAACCCGATTGCATTTCTATCAAAGCTCCATGGTAGTGTCATCAGAATACCACTGCAGGCCCATTACGGAATTACTAAAATGCCATTAATGAGCCAATAAAACGCCATTATAACACCATCACAGTGCCGTCACTGTGCCATCGCAACTAGCATTGCCGTCACTGTGCCATCCCAACTAGCATTGCCGTCACTGTGCCATCGCAACTAGCATTGCCATTCCATTGCAGTACCATAGTGCTAATACGTAAACTACCACAACGACGCCATAAGAGTGTCATCATAGAGCCAGTACATAGTCTTGCAGCTCTCAGAGAGTGCCATTACGATGCCAATGCCAATAAAAATTATCACAGCTCTACAATAGTGCAATTACAATAGCAACATAGTGCCATAAGAGTGTCATTATAGTTTTAAAAAGCCATGTAGAATTATACCTAACATAACAAATTTATCTCAATATAAGGCTTTCATAATTTCGCATCGTCTCCCCAATTTTATCACAAACCGGAAATGGGAAAACATTACTATACTTGTCAATGCCATCTCAATTGTTACTTAAACTGTTTCAATTTACTTACCTTCCTTTACACGTTTCGCCTCCCCCTTTTAGAGACCAAATTTCTCAGTCCGAAAGGTTTTTTGCTTGGTCACATTATATCAAACTGAAGCAAAGGGAATGAATAACTGTAGATTTCATTAATTGATTTAACTGTAGCGTATCGAGTAGCTATTCCACAGTTAACAATCGCACTTCAAAACTCACGGGAAAATTTATAGTAATTTTACTTATAAGATTGTTGCTGTAGATCGTTTAAATCCTTTGCTGATTTTCAAGCTAGTGAGGACACCAGGTAACCCTAATTTTTTCCCAATACGCAACTAAGCTTTTGGATCTAGATGTGTCAATTCGTCAAGCTCAAGTGTTTCGTCAATTCTGTCAATCAAGAAACGCTCCCCTATAATTCTCTTAAGCCTCTTGCTATACCTAAACACAAAGAAGAGCTTAATTTACAAAGTCTGGCTTCTTTAGGAATAAGAAGACAACAACGAAATAAATAAATTTCAGTTTACATGCTACACTAAGGATATACGTGTTGAAGATAATTATTAATGGTTACCTTAGTTTGCGTGCCACATTTTTTTTGAGATACTAAAGATAAAGATCTAATTGGTGCAGTTATGACTGATATATTGAGAGTGTAGTGTAATTAGCACAACGTAAAGCAAAATTAAATGTTATGCAACATGAAGCTACATCAAAGTCCATTGTATCTCCCTCTTCTTCCCAAAAGCTTACTAGCCTTCTGACTACATAAACCTCAATGAAATCATTCAAAAGATTTAAAGAATAGCACTTTATCTAAAAGCTTTGAAATTTAAATCAAAAGTTTATTATTAGAAGCATGTTGAAAATGTAGTTGCAGAAATTGCCGAGATCGATTTGATACCCCGTCAACTTTGTAAAGGTTGCATCGCTAGTTGTCATAGTCCTGAAGCTTATAAGCAAACAAAGACCACAATAAAAATAGGCGCCTCTATCTGAACATGTCATATCTCATAAAAGTTTAGTTAAGACAGTCTCTTCAAATTACAATTCATTGTATAGGAGGCTTTGCAGAGCTCTTATTTCACAAAGAAAGTATGTAGTGAGAATAAGTATAAATTATTTTTGTTTGAAAACCAAGCTTAATTTCATTTCTTTTCGCCTTTCATGATATTCATAATTTTTCATTTTTTTATCATCATGTGTAAAAATGCACTTACATTACTTTGGACAGTGTAGTCATGATTACCATCCTATCTCTGTTCTAGACAGGAATAGCGTATTAGTCTATCGAGGAGTCATTGACATAAAGAATCCATCCAGCTACTATAACCGCTCTTGATGAAATGATTCTGGATGTATGTTACACTTGATTTTAAGTCGGAATCATCTGGATCAGACAGGGTTTATGCTCATTACTATGTATAGTGAGTAACAATTGGAAAAATGATAGAATGAAGCAAAAGTTGAGCTATAAAGCCGAAATAATTGATTAACCCAAAGCCTTCTAATGGGAGATGGACGTACTGACATACAAACAAGTTACAATAGGTTATTTGTATAAGCCTGAATGACGAATGACTCTGATTGTTTGTGGGAGGAATAAGGTGCAAGCGAATTCATAAGACCATTACTCTTACACCTTAAAAGGAGTATCTCCCTTGTAGACCAATGGGAGAGGTAGATAAATACAGAATGAATAGAGTTTTTCCGTATTAAGTAAATAATTGAGCCGATCAAATCTTTAAAATGTGTTATGTGGTATTGGCAACAAGTTCTCAAGCACAAAAACGTTGGTCTGCTCGACACTATTATAAATAAAGAGGGGATAACTTGGATAAAGAAGGAGTGCTGAACATGTCTGCATAAAATACTTTTGGAGCCCATAACCTATTAAACATGGGATCAACTAATCAATAATTTCTACTATTATCGGAAATATCTCCGAATTGGAATCAACGGGAGATATAGATATGACATTCGTGAAGTTGTTTTGCGCACCTTTGTAAGTGCATATAGCTTGCAGATACGCATATATCATGGCAATTAAATTTGCTAAAGGATCCGCAAGTAATATAATTTACTTTGGAAGGGATTCACGACAAGTGGTTGGAAACAGCCCAAACTTTAGCTAGACAGTAAGCTCCGTGTATCAGAGACCAGAAGATATGAGCTGGCCATCAAGTGAAAATGCGCATCGTTGCGAAGCCTTTCTCTTGATTGCATATTTGTGCACTGCAATACCCCCTCACTGATGTAAGGCTCCATCTTCTGGCCTGTCTAGTTATTATCAAAACAACTCCGCAACTTTTTACGTTTCTAGCCAATTCTGATCGTCACTCTTGAGCCAAATCAAATGGTTGACACTCTCAGCTACTTTTTGCGTCTCCTTCACAACACTATTTGCAAAGAGCGAGTCCTCTTTTTGACAACCACTCCCTCTCAATTCTCCTCACAAATTCTCTGCAGTCAACTTCAATAGGGAATGTGGTTGGCATTCCAGGAAGCCATTGACATATGAGTTATTCATCAAATTCATCCTGCTGGTCTTGTGCTGCGCCAAAGCTTTCTTCTTGTAAAAATTTCATTTACGCGTGGTACACAATCTTTCGTTCCTCACATCAAACTAGGATATCTGGACTCTTCCATTTTGGTACTAGAAATAAACGCTCAGCAACAGGTATCTCTTCTGCTGCTTCTCCAGCTTTCATAATCACTTTTTTTAGAATTTTTCATATAGCTCTAGTGCCAAGGTTGTACACATGCAATGAAAGCTATCTTGCTGTTTCTCCGGGGGTTTTACAGCTGTTATTATTTTCAAATCTGCCCCGTTTTGGCGCTATAGAGAACTTAGAGCACCTGACGGTGCCTCCATATTTATTGCTTCAAAGCCATTGCACAGTTATACAGGATGTGTTTCAGTGTTCCCACCTCTCCGCAACGACACTTTTCATCATTCACAATGTTCCATCATTTTAGGTGTTTTCAGGAAATACATTATATTTGGCTTGAAAAGGAAAACTCATCCGTAGCATACTTCATTTTCAGATCTCGTTCCAACTCAACTTCTGGCAGTTACTTCCGCTTTTCATATATCTATTTGGTCCTATTGAGCTCATTGAATCAGGTGTAATTCTCTTTACTCAACTTCTCTACCTTAATCATTGTCAGTTACTGCACTCTCTTCGAGTTATGGCTGCAAAAAGGCTTAACTTCGTTACAATCAAGATCTTCTCGATCACTCTTAGTTACTCCCACTTATGTCTCGATGTTCAAATGATGCAATGAAGTCGTCAATTTTATTTTCCGCATTCCATTTTCTTGCCGTGTTTACTGCTTGGGGTCTATACTGAATCTCGCTATCCATAAACTCTCTCATAAATGTCACTGCGAGCAATTTCCTGTCTTGTCGATTTCACTGATAGATGTTACTGTTATCAGTAAAGTCCCTCTGCTGTTTAGTACTTAGTTGTTGATTGTACGAGGTAAACACAACCACTTTCTAACACAAACATTACATTTCTGTTTCATGATCTCCACTGTGGACAGATTCAAGTCACAGATTTGTAAGAACCAAGTAATGCGTGGATACAAGCCAAGCTGCAGGCACCAGATCGTATATTTAACAGGTACTTTCGACCCATTAATTGCGTTCAAGCCACGTTTAACTTCCCTCCCATTTCAGTACGTCGTCTGCTGTCAAACACTGCTCCAGCATAACAATGCCTAAGATTCTTCTCTGGTGGCTCATTAATTGTCGGCATCAGTTCACCAGCTATCAAAAGCTTTACATGTATCTGAAGTTTTCTAGAAAAATGGGTTACTACGAGATTTCTGTGCCTTAAAGCGCATCGTAACCAAGTTGATAGATCATACAGTCTTCTTAGAATATTTTCCATAGTCTTTTGATCACTGGTTATCGATATCAGGTCACCCCTAAATGCTTTCTTTAGACTATTTCATCTTATTTTATGAATCTGAATAATAATAATACTAATAATAATAATAATCTGAGGAAGAAGGGAAGTGTTTTCTGTAACAAGAGATGTTAGCCTCTCATTCATACAAGCGAACGTACGTCACAATACGCTGTGTTGCAATATGCAATTCTCTGTCTATGTTACGAAAACAAGAATTTTGTAGAGTTTGATTTATGGATAAGGATTTTCTCCTGTAGAGTCTAAAAGAGTTAATTAAGTAAAAGGTCTTTAAGGAGAAAGTTTTAAACATTATTCTAATAATTTGGACCTATAAAATTTTGCCATATCATTCTGTAGCAGCTCCTGTATTCATTATACAGGATAAATAAGAAAGTGCAAACAGAATAAACAACTTGAAAAAGAGGCCAGGTGCTTTTCCAATACATTAAATTTTTACATATTAGGATAACGATGTTCTTTTATCTCGTAGAAACTGAAACATGTGTTATGAATTTCACTCACTGTAACTGAACTCACTGATTGGTAATGGCCGAGATACTAATGTCAACAAGGGTGCTGCAAAAATTTAGTTCAAATCTCATCTATGGATACATCACATCAAGCCTAAAAAATACCAAAATAACACGCTGATGCTGTCAGGATGAATGTTATCTAGAAAACATGTGTGCCTTGTTCAAACTTAATGCCATTAATTGTCTTGAAAATTTACTTGATACAGAGGTGGCAGAAGGGGGAGCTGCAACCCTCTATAACATTTTATAAAATAGCCAAGATACCGATTCTTGATCGAGAGCTAGTGTACTATATTCACATATAGACAGATAGATATAAGTATGCGCTGTAAGATGAAATTTGCTTCACTACAGCCCAAACCCATTGTCAGCTCTATCAGAATGTATGCTTACAGGAATAACTCCTACCAACCATATCAGTGAACTTGGTAATTGATATAAACTACTATGCTGGAATGGAGCGATACGGCACAATAAGATTGCAAGTGGCGATGTATAACCGCACAGCGTTTGAAAGGGTTCCATTGTCTTCCATGAAAACGGAAGCTGCTGTTATCTTCAGTGTTACACTCAATGACTTGACAGGGTGGCAGATAAACTGTGAAAACGTTACCTGTAATTTAACTGAGTAGTAGTAGAACGTAAGAGCAAACTTCAATGAACAAATCTATAATAAAGTTTCAATAACTAAAGTATAGGACATATAACCAGAAGAGTTGACCGTTGATCTGTATTGCTACAAGGAGAAATCATAAACTAAGGCAATGCTATGCAATAAATCATATTTAAGTTTGGCACTGAAACATTTTATTGAAAGACTCTGAAAAGTCAGTATTTAATTATTAATCCCAAACAACATATCTTTTCCCGCTGTGGCTGATAATGCAAAGGATGGTTTTCTTTGATTTTCATTTATGTTACCATCAATCTAACCTGTGCTCGAGTTGGAAATGTACGATAATCAACAACATGGATAAATCAGAGATAATCTAAATACCTCTTGATCTAAGAGTCCTTGCTGAACAATCGGACAATCTTTGGTTCCTAATACAATAACCCATCGACGCCTTTCACGTAATCTAACTAAATTATTTTAACGCTTGGTGTAAATCTGGCTCTAACTCAGAGCGAAGTTTCACTGCTTCAATGTGGAACCATAATGGAATGTACATAACGTATACATAAACGAGTACAAGAAGTTGTAGGGGTTTTCATATTTCCCATATTACTGTCCTCCAAACTCTACAACTCGATACTGACTAATTTTACATTGCGAAACTAAAGTAAAATGCTAATGACGTTTGTCATGTTGTTCGTGATTATTGATTAACACAATGGTCCCTACAGTAACTCCCCCAGAATGCAAACGAGAGGGAGGCGTTGGAGAAAACAAATGTGAGTGTTCAGAAATAATATGGTGAAAGTTTTAAAAGTTATAAATATCTATGTGTTCATTTCTTTATGTATATACAAGGTAAGGTGGAAAGTGAACATGACGTCCAGAGCGAGTAGTTGGTTGTCTTACTTAAGAGTTTGGAGCAGAGGAATTGGCAGATGTAGAAGTCGAAGGACAGCCAATAGTAGATGAAGATGGAGTTGTTGAAGGGGTTGCATCATGCAGGAAATCGAATCGAGATATTCTGGCTTAAAGCAATTAATGCTTACATTTTGATATTTTCCCTTGATTTCAAGCTGAAAGCACTTGTTGTATTGGCTTTGTACTACAAGGGTATGCGAACTGAATCGACTAGAACGAAAACGTGAGAGCAAGTGTTAAAATCTTCGGAGATGATGCTTGAAGATTTGTTCTGCTTAGGAAGAGGTAAAGGTTTCAAATTTTGCATTATAGTGGTCGATTGACATATTGTGTTGGATCTGATACTGGAATGTCGGTAGTTGGGGCAACAGGTTGTTCAAGGAAACGGAGAGTTGTACCATAAACGATTTCGGCTGAAGCTGGAGAGCAAGCAAGGTCAGCTTTAACAGTTGTACGAATGCTGAGAGGGATAAGTGGAAGTGCTTCAGTACACTTTGAAGGATCGTGTTGAGCATTAAGAGAGGCTTCAACGTGGCGATGGAAACGCTCAACCATGGCATTAGCGCAGCGATGATAGAAGGTTGTGCGGGTGTATTTGTTGCCTAACAAGCTTGAAAGTTAAGCAAAGAGTAATAATTCAAACTGGGAAACTGAATCTGTTGT
Organism: Carybdea cf. marsupialis auct. non (Linnaeus, 1758); assembly: GCA_010016065.2. Taxonomy (NCBI): domain Eukaryota; kingdom Metazoa; phylum Cnidaria; class Cubozoa; order Carybdeida; family Carybdeidae; genus Carybdea; species Carybdea cf. marsupialis auct. non (Linnaeus, 1758). The sequence goes on along the minus strand of JAAAKL020002722.1, from coordinate 13,715 downwards.
GAGAGTAGAGGGGACACCAAAAATGGATATCCAATGAGAAACGAAAGTCTTGGCAATTGTTTTGGCAGTCGTGTCAGGACTAGGAATTGCTTGAGGCCAACCAGTGAAACGGTCTATGCAAGTAAGGTGGTACTTGGAACCTTGGTGAGGCAGTGGTCGTACCATTTCAATATGGGCATGATCAAATAGCGCATCTGGAGAAGAGAAAGTGTCAAGAGAAGTGACAGTTTGTTTGTGAATTTTAGATTTTTGGCAATGGAGGCAGGAACGTGTCCAGGTGGGAATGTCTTTGTTGATTCAAGGCCAGATTTAGCGCTGAGTGATCAAATGCTGGGTTGCTCACCGGGATTTCAGGGTGTGATGGAGAGTGTGATGGAGAGTGAAGCTTGTCAAAGATAAGACGACGGTAGCAAGGAGGGACGTATGGACAACGATTTGCTGTTGAAGTGTTGCAAACAATGGTTCCTGAAGGTAGAGGTAAGGGACAATCCTTGAGATGAAGTGAATAAGAGGTCTTTCACCACATTATTTCTAAATACTCATTTTTATTTTCTCGAATGCCTCCCTCTCGTTTGCATTCTGGGGAGGAGCTACTGTAGTGACCAATGTGTTAATCAATAATCACGAACAATATGACAAACGTCATTAGCTCATTACTTTTGTTTCGCAATGTAAAATTAGTCAGTATCTAGTTATAGAGTTTAGTGAAGAATAACATGGAAAATATGAAAACGTAAATCCGTCGTATTCTCATCACAAAGTATCCTCTCTGAACTGTTAAGTCAATTACTTTCTTGTAATATGTATAGCCGTTCTTGCGCTATAAAGTAATATGGCGATACCAGGATGCTCGATACAGCAAGGCAGATCATAAGTCATTGCAATAAGCCATGTTAATAAGGACCAAGTAGATTACCTCTGGCACCTTACGTTTTACATCCAGCAATAGAGGGATGTTGTCGTACATATACAAGGAGGGGGGAGCTAGCAAAATAGATGAATATGGAACAGGTTTATGTATATGCATATTCATAGTATAATCACTTCTTAACTGCAGATCAAGCTTAACAAAATAGTATGGTATAATTTAGAAACCTCTAAAGATAAATTTATGTGAAACAGTAAAAAGAACTAATTATTGCTAATGTCTCTAGTTTAGAGGGAAGAGAATATCTCTAATGTTGATAACAACGCCAGCTTTACGAAATCCCATGCAAAAATCAAATTTGCATTCAAAGCTACACTTATAAATTCGATTAAGCAGATATTTTCTGAACTGATGTCAGATCAGAGGCATTTTTACCCTTCTCAGCCTTGACTTGCGTGTCTATGGCAGAGCGATGTCCCCGCAACCATTCTCTCGCAGCGGAATCAAAGTTAGAAAGAAACGTAGGTGGTCCATTGGTGTTAATAAACATGAGGGACGCAATTGAATTGATGTAATTTGGGATATGGAACATGGTCTATATAAGAATTATAAAAACTATATAAGAATTTAAAAACTATAAAGAACATGTCCCTTGCTATAAAGGCTTTAAAGGGAATAACCATCAATTTTCTTTACTTTTAGATTAGCAGCAATATCTATACTTGCTTAAGAATTCCCTCTCTACAATATCGATGAATTACGCTTTGGCCTGCCGATCCCCCCTCGAAAGCACCCCTGCAGCAATATCAATGAAATAAACTTTAAAAAGAAATTTTTTTCTAATTTTGGACGATACGGTAAAACCGTTTTGTATAGGATATATTTTATCCCCTGACACTGTTTAAAATTATTTCTTTTGTCCCAAGCTATGTTTTGGAAAATGGCCATTAGAAAGTGAAATGCACAGTTAATACTATGTTATTTGACTTATTTTTGTAACTATGGTAACAGAAAAAACGTGCTCAGACAATATTAGCTCAAGTTGTTTACAAGAAACCGGTTTTCTTCGTTTAAGATAGGCCAGTCCCAGAATGACCAAATGAATCGGAGATCTAGCCCTGTTTTAATTTAGAAGCAATGTCTGCATACGCATTACGGTCAGTTGTCTTATCTTGAGATGTTGGAAACAATCACGTGCTGGTTTAAAAAATGGGTAACCGAGGGCTAGATCAAAGATTATGACAAATTTCTCCTTTGGGAATTACAGAAGCTAGTTTATAATATTAGAACCAATTATTTAACTTTAATTTCCAGCTTAATCCTTATGAGCTCAAGCAGTGCGATAATTTTACATAAGTAAATTGGAGGGGTGCACTAAGGATGCATCTCAGGTGCCAGAGGAGGCTCGTATCAATGGCTTGGGAACGACACAAATTCTAGATTGTCAAGGATGGTTTGAATTTTGTTATTTCACATTGCTTTGTCTTTGGTTCATTTAATACCCGAAGGTTTTCGATTGTCCTAACAGTGATTGTCAAACGACATACTAAATGTTCTACCGAACTTAACTAATCTTAAAGGAAATCGGAGCAACATAACCAGCCTTTCAGTGGCAAGGGAATTCGTAAATTTCTCCTTTTAAATCAGTATTATTTTCTCATCTTCGTCTTGTTATGCTATTGCTTAGCCAAGTCTGTATGATTTGTTGGTTATATTTTTCCACTCTTTGAACGATACTGTGAAATCTCCTTAATGAGTTTTGTACTGCCTTTTTGGCCGGAGGTTGGCAGTCTTTCTATTTGGCCTAGAGAGGTTAGACTCCAAACTTCAGCGGAGCAGGATTTTGAAGTGATTGGGAGCTAATGTAACACCAAGAGAAATATGGTATGTTTACAAAGAGGTTAACCTAGCAAGGCTAGTAGAGAACATGCCGTGAATGCATAGTCCACAGGCTTGAGTCGCGATGAATGACTTTTTATTTCTCTCGATTCTTTAAATTCTGTTTTTCTTAAATTCTCTTCTTTTCCGATGATAGTTGCTACACTGGCACTTTTCGTACCTCATCTGGATTCAACTTCGACTAGGTTTAAAAGTAAGAGGCTACAATTGCCAGAGTTAAATGTGGACCAATAAAAATATCCCTTCTTCTTCTTCTTTTTCTTCCTCTTTAATCAAACCTGTCATCCTGTCAGCGAGTTTTCATTAGTTGCAACCAGTTTCTTCATTTTTCCTTTTCGGTTAACCATTCAGTTCCACAGACACTGATTGGTAAATACAACACCAAGCTGGCAATCTGAGTCCTCATTGGCTACTTTTAAAACACAATTGGGCTAAGCTCTATTTATTTCTTCTCAATTCCGATTCTGACGATTTTGTACTCTGGGAGTATCAGACAACAGACTACTGAAATGTTTTCGCTGCTTTGTGTAGTTTTATTTTAACGTTTAGGACTTGATCGTTAAACCTGATAATTAAACCAAACTTTCTTACTACCAGAGAGTCTAGCGACTATTGCCTGTTTGTCATCAATGCTGTGAGCACGAAACCCACAGCTATCATAGAACAACAGGTCTCTTAGCAGGAAGCTAGATATCTTCGTTGAAGCAAAGAATAATCTTGAATTGAAGTGTCACCTTCAGACCCGAAATGCAGTCTACATCCTTGAAGGCATGCTAAAACGTTACAGCAAAGATGACGCCAAACAGTGTAGGTGAAGGGGCATATCGATGTTTGACCCCATTTGTTGTACTGAATACCTCTGAAGCGTATCCTCCTTAGAGCAAATGTTCTTGCATTTCTTCCAGAGCCGCTCTCACAATGTTGATACGATTTTCTTCGCAGTCGACGTTCACAGGAGAAACCCTAATTCTAAAATTTTCGGAAACCGTAGAGTTCTGTATTTTGCTCTGCGCATTTTTCTTACAATTGCCTACATGCGAGATGTATTTGATGAGCAAGGGTGATAATAATACCTACTTTGGAACTCTGACAGCAGTGAGATACCTCAGTGGGTATGGAATCGTACCCCTTTCAGCTCGAATCGCCACAGGACCTCAGATTAGTTGACACTACGTGCACAAAATTTGATCAGAATTTGCTTTTGCCGAACAAGTTCTACTCTCCCCTCCAAAAACCATACATTCTACTGATACCCAAAAAACATTTATCAGGTCCATCTCTGAAGGCAGAGTAAATTTTAGAGTTTCTATGTCCTTAAAGGAGTTTATAAAGAGTTAGAGATGCTCCTTTTCTTTTGCCTTGTGTTTTGCTTTAAAACTGCTACAAAAATAATTTTCAAAAACGAGGATATGATTGAAAAAACCTTCGGTTTATTTTTGTTAGCCATAATCAGAATATTGTGATTTTAACGATTCTTTGAATTTCTTGAAGTATCAATAAACCTGCGAGAAATGGAATCGCGATCCATCAAACCGGATACCGAATACCATACTTATCATTATTCGGCCGGGTAGACTATCCGTTGTACCCATATCAATTACATGGTCAAGGCAAAATTAAGAAGTATTGAACGTGCATGCTGAGGCTTCAACAAATAATTTAACCTTTTTCAATAGATCAACATCCTCCCTCTCGTAAGGTGGCAGCAGATGGTCGGACACGTAAAGCTGAAGTCAGCGTAAGACTCAACATGAACTGTTCTTAACTTGACCTGGCTTATAAGAAGACCACACGTTACTCTTAGATAACTCTAGAGATATCCTTACAAAAATCTACAATTTCTCCACTTGCTATTCATATACCACTCATTCCCTACCCATATTAAGTAACTTGTTAGCTTTCGCAGGCCGTACGTAATGTAAGATTGCTCGTGTGAGAACATTGGAGCAGGCCCATAGCTTGGGGGCATGGGGGCATTGCCAGCCATCAGCCAGGTCTGTAGAGGCATTGCCCTCTAGAGGAAAAGTCTGAGCCAGTATTTGTTTCAAAGTCAGTGTCCGACTTCTGGTAATCGATTTTAAATCGGTTCTGTATTTGGTTACAGGTGAATTTGTCTATTAGTTGCCTCTTGGTTAATGGCGTTAATACGCAATACAGGAACGGTGCTAGAGCCAGAACCAACTACACATAAATTTGAAGATTTAGAGTTTACGTTCAGCAACTAATACAGAGCTCATTGAAATGTTTACTAGGGTTTTGCAGCCTAAAAGGAAAGGGGAATCCTTCAAGGGTTTACGAGAACAGTTGACTATCCACAGAGAAAACAAGGGTTACTTGGTAGTAGAATTTCGTTGAAAGTAAAAACCTTTTTCAATTTGTGCGTAAGGAGAGGTCAGATGACATCCGTAACAGACATCCGTAACAGACACTAAAAACTGGACTATATATCTATACTGCTAACAAAGTTTGAGGATAAAAAGGGCACACATCAGCTCCTTAGGAGGCGGGAGCACTGGAGACCGTGCCCTTCTCTTCAATTTTCAGAGCAAGAATTTTCTCAGATACGAAGCTGTTTTCATTACATTCAGAAATCAAGCCAACAGAGTCAAGAAGACACACTTTTAGTCGGTCGCTATATTTTACTCTGATTATCAATGGATATACACTAACCAGTTGCATAATTGATAAAGTTTCTCTTAATTCTTTTAATGAAATTGTAGCAACCTTTCGATAAGCTTATAAATATGTCTTTTGGTGTTTAACGGTGTATAGTAAAGCAAACATATTACAAAAAGTTTGTGAGCACGATGCAAAGCTTCATATTCTTCCAATAATTTTGGAAGAGCATATGGTCCTCAAGATTGCATGTTTCAGCCCGTTGGAAGACATAAAATCCAAAATTCTCTCATGCAGCCCCAACACCGCGCGGGACACTGGTCACGTTTGTTGTCTCCATTTTCCAATTGTCCCGATGTTAGAATGTATACACCAGAAAACGCCCCACTATTATCATACAATTTTCTTCACTAAATATATAATACAAACGAGAACCCCCAAGCACAAGATTAATACGTGTTAATTTTTCTGAATTTGACTTAAAGAATCTGAAAATCAAACACAACCTCTATGCTTCCGGGTTAACCTTTCCTATCCCGCTCCCCTGGCTAAAATCTGCAGATTTTTAGCTGTGCCTGCACTGCTCCCCTACCCCTGAAATGTATACATTGCTACCGCCCTGATACAGCAGGGATACAAGTATATTGACAGTACATGTGTTCTCAGCTGTGCAGCATGCATGCGACTTAGAATAAGGTAAGATGTATGTTTTAGACAGAGAGAGAACGGGTCACCAATCAGCGAGATCTTCTGTGATTTTATTATCTGTTCACCGGTATCTCTATATTTTTTCAAGAGCTATTAGCTGACAAACAACGACACTCACTTTTGTCACATTACTAATCAATATCTCACGAAAGGGATGAAATCAATTTAAAACCACTATATGTCCCCAGAAAAATTAAACAGTAGTAAGGTTTCCATTAAATGTCTTTCCTTCCTTTGATCTTCGAGACACCCAAAACTCATTCTTAACGGAGGATTCCTTTTACGTTTAGGCATTGAATATAAAATCCACTCCTCTCTCCCCTGTGTACAATTTCATTCTACATTATTTACATTACATTAAAGCATGATCTGTCATTGACCTTCAAGTGAAATTTAAGTTTACAGCACCCTGAAATTTCAACGTTGATTTCGTTTCGTACTGAAATACAAGGAGCATTAATGCTGTAGATTAGCTACCTGAGAAAAGAATTCCTATGAGAATAAACAAGGAAACCAATGTCAATTATTTTATGGACGGCTAACACACCTTTCAAATGCCTTTAATTCTCACGTTAATACAAATCGGATTGTAACAAGGGAATTCTGAAATTTCCTTGCTCTTGGCAACCATTTTCTTACTACTCAACAGTATGCGCGTCAGAGAATGTTGCCATAGTTACACCTGAAGTCTGTCGTGAACGGTTCTTTCCACATCTTAAGTATTTTGATGCATGTTACAGAGATAATGAGCGTCGTGGCAACTAGCTTTCTTATTTCATTGTCCTCAACGTCGATCAGTTAAACAGTACTAATATGTTACAGAAGAATGCGCTGGTTTCTTTTATTAGAAAATGACGCTAATCAGTCGTGATTATTTGCTTTCAAACCCTTCAGGTTTACTAAACGGCAGGTGTTTTTGCAAATTTAATTCTCTGATAAAGTTTTTACTGATCGGAAAGACATCAAAATATTCAAAATTTTGGCAGCTTCCTCGACTTTAATGACTGAGTCTTGCTGTCCTAATTCTTGTTGCATGAATAGTCTTGGAAATTATTGATGATGAGGTAAACTAGTCGAGAAGTCATTTAAAATAAAATATTTTTTGGAGAAGCTACAGATGGAGCTTCAGACTTTAGCTCTGAGAAACTTTACTATGGTTATACCAAAGTTCTACTCAGTCTATGTTAAGTAACGTTTGTGGAGACTCCAACCCTTATCGCAAATTATAGTGTGTCTCCGTTGTGGTGCCAGAAAACATGCGCTTTGATCACTTTAGTATCTAGCAGTCAAAGCGAACCTAGTTCTACCGTTCTCTCGGTCTAATGAGTAACACACCTTCTATTGATCCTATCATACATTTGTCGACTGTAGCCAGCATTGGTATTCTTAACTCAACTTATAGCTTTGTAGCATTCTTTGTTTATAAACCAGAGAGAGCATAGAACAGCAAAGCAGGAAAGCATTCTCTTTTCCATTCTATACGAGCAAGTTTGTAGTTAACCACCTGATAGAATTTTAATAGAAAAGCCTTAGCATAATAAGCACTATGTAGCATTTTCTATCACATCCCTGTCGTCTAGCGATATGTCTATCATATAAAGACATATTTTGCTCTGCTTTCAATTTACAAACGTGCTCTAATGTACAAATTAAGGAGGCGAGCAACGGAGCAACCCTGACTGATTCACCCTTGAGTATATCACTGTGGGTCGAATGACTTGGCTTCTGAATATTTGGAAAGTGACGGCGAAGGGTTGTATCTCGTCACTAAAGAATAGAAGCTGGTTTCAGGTAAATTATTGCATTTAAGGCGTGCACTTCACACACCCTATCTTACATGAGAGCTCCCAATGTATTCAAATATAATCGTACCGATGCAAGTTAAAGGTGATAGGGTCTGCATGAAGCACTGCATGAAATCAACTTTTTGGTTTCAGAACGCAATCTGCACCAACTAAATCGAGTCACTCCACTAGGTCCAGGAATAGCGTCCACAGGTTTGGGCCTGTAGACGTCAAGTTTGCACTGAGTGGTTTGTGTGTGTGGGTGGGGGGGTCATAATTCCCCTACGAAACAAGATAGGCCTTGTCAGAGTTCCACTTCATGTGATAGACCAGAAATGTCATTTGCAGTGAGTGTTTTCAATAAAAGACACGATAAAAACTGATCTCACTTTTGTTATTTCATGTTGATTTCTAATTGAATAGACAAAAACGTTGACGTAGCGAGAATAGAAGTATGGTCTATCCTGACGCATAATAAAAGTTAAAATATACTTGAGATACCATTGTAAAACTTAAGTAAACATTTTATAATATACTCTATGTCAGGAAAATTGTTCTGCAGAAATGTGGTTTAACTTAAAACTTTTTATGAGTGACCTGGTCAAAAAGAAGGGACATATGTATTCACTACAAAATTGAATACATAGAACTGATTGTAATATTGCCAAGTTACTTAACTAATGGTGACTTCTTTATAATTGAAAACTTAAATTGATTATTGGAGATCAACCATGTGAATACGTAGAAAAACGAGGGGAGTAGTCCTGCTTGTTAATTTATAAATATTTTTATATTTTACGGTGGGCTCAACTACATTAATACATTAAAATCTCCCCTATTAAATATATTTGGTAGTAAGCTATGGCAAGTCACAACTGTTAGCGATCGACCTCAGTGTCGCAATGAAGGCGTTCCCTAAAGGCGTATTGATAGTTTACAGTGATTCGTATCATGGTAAGGTGAGTACATGTTTAACTCACAGGATGCGTCTGGCAATATTACTCAGAAATGTATACATATCGATGAGTTTCTAGCAGAATTTGATTTCGTAAGGTGAGGAAATGAGCATTTAAGGCTTGACTACTGTCTACTGCTACGGATGCTACCTCACGATCATCACGATCACTTGAATTTTTCAACTAGGAAATGAATAACAAGAATAACGCCAATTCAAATTTGAAAGCGGTTGTTGCTAAGAGGATATGAGCTGAGGATGTCCATTATTAGGAAAACGTAATCCGTCTTCATGGAGCAGTTCTACCAAAAGTCATGGATACTTATTGTACCAGCGCAACATAAATGCAGACAAGAACCGATTGATGACTTTGTTTTTTGATCATGTGGTAATTTGAGAATTAGACATTAAATACACTGACAAAGAATACAACTGTGCTAGAGAGACAAGATAACCCAGTTAGGAGCAGTTTTAGTAAGTTTAGTAGTTATTTAGGTAACCTTATTCCCATCAATTTTCATACCCCATAAATACAAGGGTGTACCATAATCAGAGAGACCTAAAAAGTCAATGCTTTTGGGCGTACAAAATTTAAAGGAAGCCAATGTTTTCTTGAAAATCCTCCAAACCGCTGTCTTATGACCTGATTCATGTTTCTATAACACCAAAACTCGTACATGATTATAATGTTTAGGAAGACAGCAAGTTTATTTTCTGTCAGATTGAGTAGGCATTATCTTGAAGATGTTGCAGAGCACAAAATACATTAAAAATCAAGAAAAAATAAGTCAGAAGAAATTAATGCTGATGTCAAATCTCTAAAACGATAAAATTGTGACCGTGTCTCTCAACCGGAAACTCGTTCTCATCATTTTCACTGATTACTATGTCACCAGTTTCATCACCTTCTTCGTCTGACGGTTCAAATGGTTCCGATTCAAGATCACCGTCGATTTCTCCGTCCGCATTGGCTTTGATCAAAATACCATGCTTTTTGTGAAAATGAAATGAAACAAAACATGTAACTTGTGATGGCTGTACGAAAATTAAAGAGATCAATTTGGAGTGCTGTGTACGAAAATTAGAGGGAACCAAAATTGAAGGAACCGAAATATAAAGGTACCGAAAGATAAAGGGGATAAGGCAGTTAGTTATTTTTGATACTAGGGGTAACATACTTGTATCGTTACTCCGTGGTTTTTTCAGACGTAATTTTTGGCCATTTTTCAGTTTCCACATCTCCTAAATAGGTCCTCTTCGGGCATTTTTATCGTCATGAAACATTTTAATTGCGCCACTTTACAACAGAGAGCAAAAGCAAATAATGAAGTGTGCATCTTCATATCCGCAAGGATAAGCGTATTAACTTAAACAATAATATCCCGTCCACCCCTGTAACTACTCTGGCTTCATAATTGACTTGGAGGGAGACGTATTATCAAAATTTAGTAATTTGTTATGCAACCTTCTTGGTTAAAGTACTTCTATTGCACGACAAGCTCTTGATTCCTTCATAAGGTAAGAGATATCTATTTTAGAAGAGACACCAGTGAAAAGTGAAAATGTCACAACCGGGATTCAAACCCGAGACCGACGCATTCGCGGCGTGATGCTTTACCAACCGAGCTATGGTGACCCGGTGACAACATAGTTTGGGTTCGAATCCCGGTGGTGACATTTTCACTTTTTACTGGTGTCTCTTCTAACTTGCTATCTTCAAATCCTCTCTTCTCTATACTCGATATCTATTTTTAATTGCATGTCAATCTGATTTCAATGCCCCAACCTGTCATATTTAATAACTATCCTTTCTGTGACGTATTGTTATTCTCGAGATTAGTGAGCTGTCATAATTGTTTTGAAATTGAAATAAGAAAGTGATATTATTCTGGGAGTGGTTTGTAAATGTTTGCATAGTCCCTAAAAACCAGCATTGTGAATCTTGTTTGGTAACAGTGCCTTCACCTTACAATTTTATAAACCCATCTGCCAATGTAGTTGGTAGCTTCCTATCGTTTAACTTCATGTGTCATTAGCTTTAGTTAGTTTGCTAATTTGTTACTTAATTTATTGATAAAGTAGTTACTAACTTACTTAGTTAAGAAGTTACTAACTTACTTAGTTAAGAAGTTAAGTAGTTGTCTAATTAGTTTCGTACGTGAGTAAGTAAGATAGCTAGTCAGTTAATTAACAGCTAAAGTTGGTAACGTGACTCCATTCTCTTGTTTTCCAACTAAGAAAAGATTTTCGACAACCCTTAAGCTTACCTTAGTGAAACTGTTACACACCAGTAGCAGTTACTTTTCTGTCATTAAACTTCTATTAATTAAACTCCTCTCGATAGTAAATCGTCCGTCTCAAGAAATAGCAAACCCAGTAGTTGGTTTATTACTTTGGGAAGAAAAATGGCCTCATTTCTGCACAAAGGGATTAAGAGAAGAATTGGCCACTTAAGGATGATACTCTGTAATCATTAAAGCATTAACAAGAAAAGACAAACAATGAGTATTTAACAAGGGAGATTGGTTTAGGACGTTATGTGATGATAACAGGCAAGTTTCAAATGGTACTGCTGCCCTCTGTTCAACTTTTCTGACACACATGAAGATAGATGTTTGCTAGTGCTTATCAGTTTCATCGTGTGCATCGTCTAACATCAGAGCCTGTGACAGCCGTTTATCTCGAAGCAAAATACAGTTTTCCCATTGATGAGGAGAGTAAACTGACAGCTAAATATTCATCAAAGGAGTCTGTATACAAATATATATAACTGTGGCATTTTCCTCCACGATATCGCATTTCACTTCTATCTAAAACACATCCTTGCTCTTCTTGAATATGAAGAAGTCTTGAAGAGGAACAAATCCTCTTGTCTATTGACCCTGGTGCACTTGTGTCAACTCTTGATATCTCGAATACTTTATACCTGGTAGTAGCCTCAATCTGAAAGAATCATGCCGCTCCTTGAACATGACATTTTTGGTCACTCCGGGACATTTTAAATATTCGATACTCGGCTCTATCTTCAACAAATTCTTTGGTCAATAGAAAATGGCTCATTTACAGTCATCCCTCGATGTCTCGTATACTTTATACCTTGAATTCGCCTCTATGTTAAACAAATCCTTCCGCCCCTTGAACATGTTGCATCTATGATCAACTTTCATTATCCCAAGTACTCGATGTCTTGAACTCGGCTACACTCAAACAAATCTGTTAATCCTTTTAACATGACCCATTTATGGTCATCTCTCTATTCCTCAAATGCTCGATGCCTAGAATCTATCTTAAAGAAATTATTTGGTCACTTGAACCTGCCGTATTCTAAGCGAACTCTTATTATCCTGAAACTGAGACTGAAAATTAAAAATATCCCTCAGTCCCTTGGACACGACATCTTTATGTTCAACTCTCGATATGTAAAGTACTGTACTTGATACCTCGAATACGCCTCTATCTACAAACAAATCCTTTGGCTCCTTGAACATGTCACATTTAACGTCAACCCTCAATATGTAAATAATTGAAATCATCCAACCGCCCTTGATTTTAAGGAAATCCCTCCTGATGCATTCATGGTCAACTCTCAACATCTCAAATACTAAATACCTCAAAGTCAGTTCATATAGAATAAAACCTTTGGCCCCTTTAATGTGCAGTATTTACGTTCAATGCTCAGTATCTCTAATAAGCGATGCTTTGACACATCATGTATCTCAAACTTATCCTTTGATGCCTTAAACACAAGTATTTATGGTAAACTTTTGATATTGCAAGCACTCGATCCTTCGAAACTTGGCTTCACTCGAGCAGATCCGTCTTTCCTTTGAGCATGACTCATGCAAGGTCAACTTTTAATATATTTAATACTCCACACCTCGAAATTGTCTTTATCCAAAAGAAATCCTTGGTTCCTTCAACATGGGCAACTTATGGTCGGTATATCATATATGGTATCTTGGGTGCTCGGGATGATCATTCTCGACTATATCTAGAACAGACCCTTCCGCTCCTTGGCAATAACGCAGATAAGGTCAAATATCTATATTTCAAACACTCCCCACACCTCATACTTTCTTCCATGTCAAACAAATCCTTTGGTCCCTTGAAAGTGACGTATTTACGGTCATTGCTCGATATTTAGAATGATCGATTAACAGAGATGCATGCCATTAGAAACAAACTTTTTGGTCCCTTCGAAATGACGGTCAGCTCTCCAAATCTTAAATAATCCATATTTCGAACTCGCCTTTATCCCAAGCAAATCCTTTAGTCCAGTCAACATGGTCCATTTATGGTCAATGTAAGATATCTCGAATAGGCGATGCCTCGACTTGCCTCTATCCCAAATAAATTCCTCGGTCCCTTGAACATCAAAGGATTCTTTTCCGGATAGAGGATAATTCGTACGTATCGAGTATTTGAGATACTGTGAGTTAAATGTAAATACAACAATTTCAAGGGACTGAAGGATTTGCTTGAGATTCAGCCAAGACCGAGGTATAGAGTATTCGAGACTTCAAAACTTGACGGTAAATGGAGTATACTCGATATCTAAACTTACTTCTATCTATCATTAGTCTTTCTGTCTCTTGAACAGTATGCACTTAAGATAAATTTCCAACATATCAAATGATGGATGTATTGATTTGGGGCCCCTCAAATGAATTTTCCACTTTTTTTCACTTTCCAGTTTTTAATTTTATAAATATCGACAGTAATATAAAGATATTAATGAGCAAACATGTGTTAAGATGAGTATTTTACAGAAAATGTACGTAAATATTGGAGATCTTTTTAAAAATTACATGTAAATTACCAATGTGAAGTGAGGTTCAGCTTTATAAATATTTGAAAAACTGGTTTTCCAAGGTTGCACCTCGTT
>JAAAKL020002721.1:0-25118 GCA_010016065.2 Carybdea cf. marsupialis auct. non (Linnaeus, 1758) | reverse complement strand
ACCAGATTTTTTTAGTGTGGCTTGGCACACAAATAAAACCTTACATATGTCAATAAAATATCTGTAAATGAAAACCAGTAAGTTTCCAAACACTTTTGAATAAATTGAAAGAAAAGTTGGAAGGTTTCGAGAGGTTAGCAGATCCTTTCATTAGACATTAGAAAAGATATAGAGCTACTTGCCTACTAAGCCCATATATCTCCTATTATTCCCTCTAAAAAAGCTTAAACATTTGTATATACAGTACTGCCTTATCCAGTAAGAGTTGCACCAGCTATAGCTACCAATCCATAGAATAGACTTTATGCCAGATTTGGTTGACCATGTAGATACATGCTTTGCATTAACAACAGTGTCTACAAGAGGTAATTTTCTCATACGACTCAACAGAGATACATGAAATACAAATTCTGAATTCGTCTAGAACTTCTAGTAAGGGTTCCAAGATTAGGGGTTTTTCCGTTGGATTACACATTTCAGATAAGATTTGTATTAACTTAGATTATAACTCCTACATTAAAAACCGTTATCAATTCATTAGATACAAAGTCAGCTAAATGTGGTAGTTTGCTGCAAAATTTCTCTTAGTTTTGAGACAAGAGTTTTAAAACGCAATTAACAAATTCAAAACGTACAACGCAGAGAAAAAAGTGGAGAGACGGGAATTAATAAGGTGTCACGTTTATAAACTTATGTACAATTTTGATAATGATAATCAAGCATAGATTTTATCATTCCTAGTAATTCTCATTCTTTTATGGGGTTTTTTTTAGAGAAATTTGAAATGAATATGTTTTGAATTCACAAATAAACTCTAGTTTTCTATGACCTAAAGGACAATAAATAAAATTGATGAATGAATGTATAGCAGTCAATGCATAAGCTTGGATTTTCAACGTGTCAACATGTCTCCCTATCCATAAATTCTATTTTCAATGTTTTTAAAACTGAAATAATCATTCAAGGTACAAGTTCATTAACCAGATTGCCAGAGGAACATTTGCAAAATATAGGCCAAAAAATTGGCGGCTAGTACCAGAAAGGAAAGTTTTCATTTAATAAAAAGGATAATCACTAGATAGATACAGACTTTCTTATATGCTTGTGAGTCTTGGACCTTAACAGCCGATCTTGAAAGAAGAATACAGGCAGCAGAGATGCTTTCGGAATATCTTGAACATATCTGGAGGGACCGCGACAAAAATGAAGAAGTACGAAACAGGGTGAAACAAGCGATCGGGCACAATGAAGATCTCCTAACCACCGTTCGAAAGAGGAAACTCCGGTGGTACGGACATGTGATAAGATCTGAAGGGCTGGCAAAACAAATCCAGCAAGGAACAGTCCCAGGCAGAAGAAAAAGAGGCAGACAGAGAAAGCGGTGGGAGGACAATATCCCAGAATGGACAGGCCTGGCCCTGCCTGAGGCAATGAGGAAAGCAGAAAACCGTGCCACTTGGAAAGAAGTGGTTGACAAGTCATCAATGGTGCCCCTACGGTCGACCAGACTAAGGGAACAGTAAGAGTAAGTAAGATACAGACTGTTTTGAATAAAGTTTATACAATTGTTATTATCGCAAATCTCTTTCCTTACATTATTTGGATTAGATGGATACTTGGGTCATGTATACACATGGTCATGAACGGCTGATCCACTGGGTTGACTCATCCATGTCTATTTTGTTCCAGTAACGCGTTTCTTCTGACTAAAATAGGGACAGATATTTCATTGCGGTGTTAAGAAGAGCGTGACTTTTTGGACTGAATCTTTCAGTAGCTCAAATTTTATGTGCTTTGACTATTTGTTGGTAACAAGTTTGTGACTATAATTCATTAGTTCTGTAACCCTTATCCTTTAGCCAAATACAAGAATGTTCTACGTGGTACACACCCCTCATTCTCAACAAATGAAACACTTTCTTTCCTAAATGATTAAACAAAGATTACACGCATCAAATTGAGATCATGTTCTTTGTTATTAGGGTCGATGGGTTTTTTCTATTATCGTTGTTCTTTTACACATCTTCTCTACAGTAAAGGCAAACTACTGCTACTAGGCTTCGTACTAAATCTGCTCTTTGTGCTTTATGGCTAAGAACTCCAAGCCCACCCCTAATGATGACCGCAGAGGTGCAAAGATCGGGAGTCATGGCTCTAAAGCGACTTGGGAATTGGTAAGCTTTGTGTAGATGACTTTTACAATAGTAGATAAGAGTGGTGTGGAGATTTGTGTATGTGTTTGAGAATATAATGGGAGTGAGCATATCAGGTATTGCTTAGCACAACAGGATCTTCCTATGACAATAAAGAAGCATTGTACTCGGAAAAGGAACGGCGTCAAAATGGCTCATATCGTCACTACGTTTTTCTAAATGCGTTGCTCAGTATAGTTCAACTAAAGAGAAAATATCTGATAGCAAACTTTCTCTACCATCATCAACAAGTTGCACATTGTAACAAAGACATTGACGGATAATTTTTACGTGTTACTGTTCTTTACTAGCAGCGATTATGATTAAATGTATTTAAAAAGAGAGGTCACTAATACAGGGTATATTATTTTACCTAGTACAGGGTATATTATTTTACCTCATAATTTCAATTATTTGGGGTATGATTTTGATATCAAGAGTACTTCAAGTCCTGTAGAGCTCAATCTGCTTTTTGTTGCAGATGATGCGATAACTCCTTTTCAGGCTTTGACAGTCAGAATTACCCTGACTATTGTTCCTATTGTGTCTATAAAACCACATTGATCTGGTGTACTAAAGGAAATGCTTAACAGCTTCATGATAAAAGCACATGCTCAATCATAATGTTAATGCCAGTCTTGAGCTGTTGAATAAAATACTTGGGTGTAGGTGATACGACAATCCATGGTGAGACAACAGTGCTGTTCTTGCATAGACTTAAATATCCTGGGATTTGAGGATGTTCTTCAAAGACTAAGTGAAACCGTGTCCATCGACTTTACTTTCAAATTTCATGCAATTTAAAAGCTATCGATCTTGACTACTTAGAATATATAGTTTTAGTTCCTAGTGAAGTCAATCCCGTTTTTAACTACGGAAATATTGATGGAAACGCCCTAATCTCTTCATTGTTTTGAAATAGCTCAGTCTTCATGTTGAAAGCATAATCGCCAGGCCGATTTGAAGAAGGATATTTAAGATCTCCTGATAGTTGACGGTATGTCGGAGATAAAGAAATCGATTTTGTTTGTGCTTTGATGATTCTGATCACACTCGCAATCTGTCCTCGGCTATGAATGCAGCCGAATTCTTAAACGCATGTGCATGATAACATTTATCAGGAGCAGGAATTCAATTAGATAAGATTGTCAAGAAAGCAAGGGTGAAGCTTAAGCTATGTGAGGGAAAAGCGGGTCATACAAGTAGTCTCGATTGCATCTCAAAGTGCTCAAGGTAGGGGTCGTTGCTGTATTTTGCACGCCCCATAAAAAGATCTAAGTTTCAAGTACATGGTATTTATAAGTGTATCTTATTTTCTATATCATAGTAGCAAAGGATGTTGTTATTAACATGATATACTTATTAACCTGAAGCTGCCTCTTAACATCATATTTTCTGGCGGTTTGGAACATGTAACAACCAAACAATATATTAAATTTTATTGACGATTATTTCTACTAATTTAGAGATGATATTTTGCGCAAACAAGCATTTCTAGACGGTCACCGTCTTTACAATTAAGTAGCAGGTTCTAAACATGAGTGACTCTGGGTCCTTCAATTCTGGACATCATCAGTTGTTGAAATTAGCACGAGTGAAGGCTTCAGCTAAATTTACGGCGCAGAGACCTGACAACCATCCTATACAGACTGTGTTATTTGCAATACATAGCACAAACGCTGCCGATAAATTCTTTTGATGCGTCAAAATTTTATAAAAGAAGTTTCCTACCTTGTACTGCATTTTAGAAATAAAGAAAGGGTGAAAACAGGATGCGCTATTATTTGAAATTCAGTTTCACTCTCTTCTTATTTGCCAACGTCACATCTGGTAACCTATTTAAAACTGGGTCTAGTACTGGAAAATCATGTTTCTTACAACTTTTAAAATTAAGTAAAAAACATAAAACATTCCTTTTTTATGACAATTTTTAATGATAATTGCATGGTTTTATCCTCTTTTCTTCCGCAATAAATTGATCACTTCGGGTTTGTAAATCATATT
Organism: Carybdea cf. marsupialis auct. non (Linnaeus, 1758); assembly: GCA_010016065.2. NCBI lineage: Eukaryota > Metazoa > Cnidaria > Cubozoa > Carybdeida > Carybdeidae > Carybdea > Carybdea cf. marsupialis auct. non (Linnaeus, 1758). The sequence goes on along the minus strand of JAAAKL020002721.1, from coordinate 20,922 downwards.
AAAGTCTCCTTGCAATCATGAGAATCTTGACTTTCGTGCTCTTCAAGTTATAACTTTGCCTTTACATGTCTGCCATGATCCCAAATCGTCGGCAGCTTTAAATCACCAGTATTCGTTGTTATTATACTCAGCTTTGCTATTTACTGATCATTAAATCAACAGCAGTAGTTGTAACTCATTTTCAATGGCAAGCGGCACTCTAAATACTTGACATTATCCGCGGTAAATGTGCGCCGAAAATCTTCAGTGATTTTAATGACAAATATGCACATGCTATGTGATTATACCACAGCAGTTGCTGATTCTCTAATTATGAATATTAAAAAGGCTTTCTCGCTAATTCCACAAGGTCATTTTTCTGCAACAACTTAGCTTGCCAAGGCAAAAAGTTTACTGTTGAAACGCATTGTAGATTGGACTAAGACCGACAGATGGTATTGCCTTAGTATAATCTAGCTCTGTTCCATTATCATTAAGACTCTTGATTTGACATTGCAGTTTGGGAAAGAGAAGGGGCATTGCGGAAGGTATTGAAGGGACTGTAGATATCTATGAACACGTTTTATTTCTTTTGCACTTTTCAGCAACTAGGTAGATTGTTCACTGTTAATAATTCTCTGTACCCTCTTCTAATCTTCTCTTAAGATTAAATGTTCTCGTGATTAAATGGATAAAGTTATTCCAGTATGTTACAAATGAGCAATTTTTGCTGCGTGTTGCTATTAGTGACAAATGGTATTCATCACTACTGTGTAAATGTATTAAAACAGTCAAAGATATTGCAAAAGTTTACAAATTATTCCATTTTTGTGATAATATAAACTGAACTAATATTGATTCATGGAGAAAAGGAAAATGCGGTTTCTAAATAGGTGTTTCAAAGACTGTGAAAACAATAGGAGGAAGGAATTCGTTTATAGCCATCGTCACTTCTGCAACTGGAGTTGAGTGATCACATAGGACTTTCTTCATGGGAAATCCATCCCTTGTTGTGTCATCAAAGTCCACGAGTCTTCCAAAACGAGAAGAGATAATTGTCCACGCTTTTAGTATGTGGTGGGCAAGTTGAGGTAAGCTCAAATATCAATTTCTCAGACTCTTCCTGAGAAATATCTTGTGTTTACCTAATCATAACGGAGAAGATAAATCGCAACCCATGACTTGCCAGAGAATTTGGTTTCTTAAGTAATATTTTTCGAGGGAGTCATGGAGTGGGATCAAGACCCGTGAACAGTTATATGCCTAATTATCCGAAACTCCTGATTGGAGAGAATACAGAAAGACTTAGCCGGACAATGCGTGTGATAAGTCTCCACATGAAAATAGATGTCATGGGAATTGCAAAATGTCAAAAAAAATTAAACAATTTAGGAGGGAAAAGAAAGGACCTTTAAGAAGTTTCAATGACCTCATGAATGCAAACCGAACATAGCTCAGATCAACTGTTATAAAATATAAACATATACCAAAGTATACAATAGAAAAGAACGTATCACAACACAATACAAGGACACAAAATACCGAACAATGTGTTAATATCATGTTTCCCTATTATTAGACAATCTCTAAACTTACTCCATTTTTAGATTTTTGGTGGATTATGAGAGAACTGTACCCATTTAGATTCATTGTTTGCTGAGAAAACAGAATGAGGTTTCCTCATTATTCTTGCCTTTTATGACTGTGCAAGTCATCGCAGATATAATAGCATTTGTAGTAATTCAGTTTACAAAACACTGGCGTCCGCAGAATGTTTGTAAAAAGAGGAGTCTATCATCTGGGCAATATAAGTATAATAACCAGTATAAGTCCCTTTCTTTGAGCACCCATGCTGTTGGACTTTTAAAAAATGGTGAAGGTATACCAACGAAGCGTAATTTAGCTGGCCTAGCACTTTCTCTATCGATTTAGGGGAGCAGATGTTTTGGGAAGGCTTTCTGATCTCTCCAGTGAAGTGCACCCTTGGGAGCTTTCTATCAATCTTCAAACTTTTAAGTTGATAAAGTATGTGTTGAATTGTGAAAGGGGAGGGGCCAGATTAAATGGATTTCAGAATTTGGTCAGAAACACTTACTCACAAGCAATTAATCTATACAAGAAACGATAAGGAGGTTGAACAGTTAAAGAGAAAAAGATAAAACGTTGATAAATCAGGGGATGACCACGATACTGGAAGCCATTATCGTTTCAGGGTTTTAAGAAGATGCCATATAGTGGGTTTTTGCTATACAAAAACCTGTCTTACGTACATTAGTTGGATAAATTAATAATGCCGTGCCAGTTGAGTTCAGCTGAAAGAGACAAAGAGAGAGTTTTCAGCTGTGACGGAGCCGATGAATGAAGAATAAATAAGTGTGCTATATTGGTATATTCCCTTTGTACTGGGAAAGCAGCATAAAGGTTCTCATATATACCGCTCACCGATATAAACATGCAAATGTCATATGGCAAAATATTCAAACGGCCGGAATAATCACAAAGCATTGCATGAACGTCTGTAGACTGAGCTGCGTTCAATTCTTTTCAGTTATAGATTTACATTAGAAGTGGGTGGATTAGACTTAACCATGAAATATGTAAGAGAAAAGAATAAGATGAGAGAATATCAGTATCAAATTAACAAACCTTGATACCAGTTCACTTCCGCAGGAAAGCAAGGAACCTTACATGGAATCTCTGCTCTCCGTCCATCTAACTAATTGTTCTTTAAAGTTTTAGCTAATTAACATTCTACGAGTAGGAAGTCGGAAAACGGAAACGTAAACGTAAAATAGGTGTCTTGACGAGTGGAGAGCTTACATTCTATGTGGCATGGTGCACTGTCGTATTAGCTGGTCTCCAAAATAAGTAGAGGTGAATATCGATGTCTTCGGGTGGAGTATTACAAACTAGTATGGAAAGTAGAGAAATAAAACCAGTTATCAGATGTGATCGTCCAGCGCAGCTAGTAGAGTGAATGTGTGGGTTATGGGTTCAAATTCCGTTGGTGATAACATTTCAAACTTATTTCATATCCTCCCTTCTGAAAAACACTTGAACACATATAATAGAAACACGATAAAAGCAAACCCATATCCTCTGTGGCTACAATTTTTTAAACCTCGCGAATGCTAATAAAATACAAACATCTACAACTTAAACTATTCTAAGAGTATACGAATGATCGCTTTCGTATTATAGGCAATGATAGATCTTCAGTCCAAATCAGTTCGAAGCAAGGGAAACGACCATTGATTTACAAGCAAAAAGAATTTTTCTTTTTATTAGCCAATTCCGTTCCAAATTCAGTATTCTTATGGATTCTCATTTGTTAAAAAAACCCACTATAAGCAACAAACCATTGTTTGAGCACTCCGAAACAAGATTGGTTTTTTGCAAAACACAGCTGGCAAGACGTTAGTTTCATAAATTTACTATTCCACTCACTGCACCATTTTATCATAAATTGACTTTTGAACGCACACATAGAAACTGTTCCTAGATGACATAATGATGAAGAAAAAGAGAAAAGAGAGGTGAACAATTCCTGTGAAACAACTATATCATCGCGACGAGATGACTTAAGAAATAGAAAATAGATAACCAATGAAACAAGAACCCGTGACCCACGCATTTGTGGCGTGTTCTCTACCAACTATGATTGATGACGCACGGTGATAACATATTCTATTTATCTGCCGACCACATCAGCTTCCAATCCTCCGACCGTGAACATTGGCCTCCTGCTCTATACTATTTTGGAGAACAATCCCTCTATATCATATGAATCAACTATGGAGGGACTACCAATTGGTACATCATTCTGTCCATAGCCAATTGAAAGATCAGTTGGCAGAGCACACCTTTGAAATACATGGCTCATGGCATCTAGTTCCACCGGCGACAAATTTTCTATTTCCTTAACGTCTTACCAAACATCCATAAATAAGCAATGGCAACGGTGCTAAGTGGTAGGGTGGACACTTGACTTTCCAATAATTTGAGTTAATAAGCAAAAAATGCCATTTTTTCGTAATAATAACCAAAATAGTTAAACGAAAGCTTTGCTTTAATGAGACGGGATAATTTTCTTAGATGGGAATTGCCTCTTTGATGCACTTTACCGTAAGCATTAAGTATTTTAACAACCTACCATGAACACCCTACAATCTATTGTAAACTCAAGCCTGAAGCTCCCGGTTCCTATCTTCTGTGAAGCTATTTGACTTTCCGCCGCCATTGGTGAGAAGGCTAAATATAGAAGCGTTGGACTCCAAAACAGTGCAGGTAGCTTCATAAAAGGGACATGCATGAAAAAATATAAATCACAAGAAATCCATCGACGAAGAAGTGACATAAACGGAAACTCGAGAGATATAAAAATGAGCCAGCAATTTTGATTGGGATGATAATGTCGAAGTTTGCTATGAAAAATAAGCGAAAGTTTAACAAACGGAGCTACTTTGCCCTTTTCAAGGAGTGGGCAAGCGATGTAAAACGCACAATTGAAGCTTGTGAAGCTTAGGTGATCAACAACAGCGACGCAAGCAACACTGAGGGGTAAAGAGTACTGGCCTTCAATTAATAGAATCTCTGATAAGGTGATGAACAAATGAAAGCCATGCTAAGTTGTATGTGGGATAGTGTGAGAGGCATGTGCATGAGTTATTGAATAGACATCTACTGGAGAAAATGAAGGGCCTCACCACGCGGGGTATGAGCACCGTGGTCCGTGCTCCCAATTTTACAAGTCAAAGTTGTTAACAGAGGCCAGGGCAACATAGAAAGGGCGCGACAATGCTACTCTGATGTTTTATCTCTTCTGTATGTTTCATCGTTATTAGTTTTCAGTAAATTAGTTAGTTGTACATGCAAGGTCATGATTATAAATGTTACCAGTTTCACATGTCCCTCACTTCTGTCATCAATCGTACAATTTGTTCGAATTAATAAGAATAGAGAAGTGGTTAACGGCACTTTGCAGGAACAAATCCAGTTCGAAAACTCAAAAAAGATATTGAAGTTGCCGTAGACTGTTTGTTTCAAGATTGCGTTGAGTAAAGCTTTTCGTCTAACGCTGGTCATATCGATAGTCTGTACTGATGGAAGATGTGTACTCGCAAAGAATATATAGCATAAGTGAATATTGAAGCATACTGTCTAAAATAACACACTTATTGTTGACACGTTTTCTTTCATTTATGTTTTAAAAATCATTGTAGATTATAACCAGATTCTTTGTATCAACAGGGGACGTACTTCCTTGTTAAAAAATGAGCACATTTTTGCTCATTGCTAAATGAAATCCTCTTTGTACTTGTTGGTATAGGTCAGATCTTCAACCTATGTTGCCCGATTCTTGAGAAATTTTTAGGAACTATTGACTTAATTTTGCTCTCACGACTATTTGTAATTTTTATTTATTGTATATTATTTGATTGTGATAGCTTATAGATGTTACGCTATTGTCTTTTAACTTGTCCTACGTCCAAACTAGGCAATTTCTATCAGGGCGGCGCTGGGATTTGTAAACTAATTTTCGTGGTGGTAGTTTCACGTTTCCGTACGTTTCGAGAAACAAATTTTGAGTCAATCAACTCACCGTTTTCCTATTCTTGGTAGTCACTTCTTTAGTTCATATATTTGGTAAGGTATTACAATGGAAATTACATTATTGGTGACGTTTGTCAGCTGTGTATTATTTAAAGAACAGTTTCAATTTCCCATCAAAGTTATTTTTTAGAGAAGATGGGAAGATTGCAGTGAACTAAAGTTGCGAATAGATTTCTTTCCCGTGTTTAAGAGAAATATACGTTCTATTGTGTGTATTGTCCTTCAAAGGAGGATTTTCAGAAGATAATAGTAAAAACCCTTTTTTTTTGGAAATAGAAGGTAAATGAAAGGTAATTAACCTTGTTGCTATATATCCTGCGTAAACCTAAGAGCAGGATGTGGTTAATGCTTACATGGTCTGTGTGCTCTTATGAACTTTCGCTTGGTTTGTGGAGGAACGAATACTCTCTTGAACTGCACTCTGGCTATAGACATAGAACATCATCTAGAGTAACTACGTATGGATACACCGCCTCTTTCTATTCTTCTTGTGATCCAATTTGTTATCTTTCCTTCTAGAACATTTTAATCAACTTCGTTTTTACTCTCAAATAGACATCCCTACGAATGCTTTTTCTCCTTTACATTAAAATTTCTTAAAACTAATATTACTATTATTAAACTTCCAATTTCTTTTGTGCTGCAGATGTACTCAGTATGTCCAATAAAACCTCCTGCCCCAAATTCAACAGAACAAAAAACTGACTAACTTTTTAAGGCCAAGATAAAAAACTTTCATATTTCTGGTCCTTTTTGAATGTCCTATTCAATAAATTTGACTACTTGACACTCTCCACAAGATATGATAGGTTTTTGGGTAGGGGTACTTTCAATCGACTTGAACAGACACATTCCAACTACCCTCCAATTTGGAATCTTTAATCACCAAAATCATTGATATTTTACTTCCCTCGATTGTCACTATCTTCTATTTTTCTTTGTCCTCACTTGATTGTGTCGCTGTGTATAACGACTTTGCCAATTGAGCAAGCTGTTTTCTAATATGTCCCATAGTACTGACTTCACCACATTTGTACTGATCTTTATCGTAACCTTACTTTTTTAATTTTGGGTTTTCAGGAGAAGGAGGCTCGTGGTAGATTGAACAAATCAAATTAACTGCTTCTGTCTTGGTTTTCATCTAGTTTGCTTCAGCGTAATCTTCCTTTTTACACCCTTCCCTTCCAATACACACATTTTCCCCCTCGTGAATAAATTACACAAGCTTTTCGTAACTAATTTTTACCTTCTAATTATTGATTTATTGAGTTTTCCTCGAAATTGTACCCACCACTGTTTGCTTTCTGAAACCGAAAGTTTCCCAGGTATAACTTAAATATACAGATTTAATGATAAGTTTTCTTGTCCAGGCTAACTTCAAAAAAATTAAGAGGTTACCTAAAGTTGTTCTACAAGGACATTCCATAGCAACTCCCATAAAGTTTATAAACATCATGTCACCGAACCTGAATTCAACACATCTTATTATAGTATTTGCCAATTTGATAAACAAACCCTTCAGAACCAGAAGGACGTTTTTTAAATCTAAGCCTCAATTTAATGTGGTACAACATGCGATCGTCTTCTTCAAAGTTGTAATCCGATAGTGTCAAACAACGAAAGGCAGTTATGAAGTTTGACTTATTGCTGTAGCCGAACCGTGACAAGTGCAGGTAGCTGAACCTCAGTTTTTTCAATGTTCCGTCATAGAACTTTGTCTAGCTAACCCTTGTGCAACTGTTGTGCAACTTTATTAAGATAAACGTTACTCGATATGAAGTACACGATTTGTAGAAATGAACTGGAATTTTCAAAGTTCTGGCTTGACCTTGAAGCTTTTCAGTTTCGTTCAAAATCTTCAATTTTTATGCTCTGTGTCCCAGGCGGAAATATTTTTATAAGTTTATTGGTGGCACGAATCGTCAACTGCGTTATATAACGAATTCAGAATTACTAAACGTTTCCCGAAGATACTGATCAGAGCCATCGTCTGGAGTTATAACAAACCTGTTACTCAACTTGATCTCCCTTTATCGCCCAAAAATAACTCTTTTTTTATATATATACCTAGACTAAAAGGGAAGTTATCTTGTTCTACGTAACTCGTTATTTTGACTATACATTGATATCAGCTCATTGACAGACCTAGTCTGGCAGTAATAATAATAATAATAATAATAACAAAAATAATGATAATGATGCCTATAACATGATCAGAGTCTTACCTAGTGTAAAAGAAGGGTGCAGTTTCTGAAGAACCCTATCACCCTTTAATAGAACCGACAAATCCTTTATTGGCATGTTACTGTTTCAGTTGGTACTTTGCTCTCCATCCCCTGTAATTATGACCTTGGTACCGCTCTGAATAGTGATGTTTATATGTTTAAAGGAATATTTGCTTCTTTGATACTTTGACTCATTCATGTTATAGAACTGTGCTTAAGCAAAAATACGATATGTAAGCTACTAAAGACATTGTCATACCTGACGCACCTGGCAACAGGCAGATATTTTATATCTGACTTTGATGCTCACTTTATACAAAAAATTTCTTAATAACTTTCTGGAACCTATAGTTCTGAACATGACAACGTAGTATTTCCTGGTTTTTAAAGCGGGTGTTAAAAGACATTCAATATCGTCCTTACGCTTTCCAGATTTAAACAGATTTTCCTATTTTTCAAGTTACATTTTTATTCCAGGAATCCTGTCTGTGTAAAGCTTTACAGTATAGTACTTTGTTTACCTCTCTCACCTAGGCATTCGCTTAAACTAAGAGAGGCAAATCCTGAATATATTGAAAATCAATTAAAGCATCTCAAAAAACTGAAATGTATCAATCATTGATGGTCCTTAAGTTGAATACAATAAAAAATGGAATTTGTCTGAGATACTTTGCCCCTGTTTCTCGTCAGGTTTCTGTGCACTATATTCTTTTCTTACAGTTTTCTTAATACTTTACTTTAGTATCATCGTGTTCGAGTTTACAAATAAGAGAAAGCTTGTGAATTGAGAAGTATGCTTTTCTTACTGACTAACACCTTCATGCTATCAATGTTGCATTTGATAGAGCTATTTAAATTAACCATATTGGAACTGATACAATGTCGCGAAACAATCTATAATACGAAAGTATAACTTTTGTTATTTTCTTTTATCAAACTTTGACAATAACATAATTCATGAAGAGTTCCTCCTGAATTGATGATACGTGGTTCGCAATTTACTTAATCGCAATTCATTTCCATACTTCTTTCTACGATAAAAATTATAACAGGCTATTTTGTCCATACGTTGCAATGAAAACGTTTCAGTGTATCACCAACCATTTATTGTTTATCTTTCGGAATAATTGTCTTAGATTTCAAAACCTTGGTGGCTCACATTGATCCTCGTATGAATAGCCAACTCTATAAAACATGAATCAAAGAATTGGCTGCCATGAATCAGATCTGCTCACATTTTCAAAGAATATCACACTTATGTTTTGGGTGATGTCAATGCATGGGTTTTGTTTGTAAAGAAAGTCAGCCACTATTCAAATGTTTTCAAAAGATTTCTTAAAAAGATTTACTTCTCTCATGCGAAGTCCTGAGAAATGTATTCTTACAAAAATGTAATAAAATGTCATAAGATATGTGCTTCAAAGCATTTTTTCTACGGTATTTTTGGAGAGTCACTGATATTTCATATAGCTTCTTACAGATAGACAACGCCAGTCATCAGCTTTGACCTATAATACTCTTAAACCTCCATTCGACTTTTATCTTATACTTTAATCAAAATAATTATTTACGTTATAATGGCTTTATATAAAAAATAACAGATTTCCTATAAAAGTGATCACTTACCTCTGCCATCCATTTCACATAAAATATTGCTATCTACTTGTGATATAATGTCCGATGTGTGCTGTAAAGGTTTTGGTATATTCTAACTTTTGTGCTTTTCTTTTGTATAATTGATCCTTAGGGTATTTTAGCTGTACCTTTGTGTGGGCATCATCTATCCTCTCTCTGAACAAGCAAGAAGTAGAAGAATTCAAATTAGACTGTCTTATTATGGTTTCTAAACACAGTTTAAACACAAACGTGAGAAAATAAGTTGAATTGGCAAGTGTTCATCATGTCATAGGATCTTAACTCGACAGGATCAAGATCAAACAAATGCTTAGGACAGTGGGCAAACGGTAATACAGCTGTCCCAGGAAGGAAAATTTCTACTTCAAGCTAAGACAACTTTTCGTGGCTCTCCAGGGGTCTCTGGATTTCAACATTCTCTCCTAGAAATCCATGATTTTGATTGCCAGCTTGCTTGTAATATGTATTTCAAATGATTCAATCCTCAGATATTATTTGTGACGGAATACAACCATGGGACTTTTGATAGCTCCAAAGTGGAACAACTCAGCGTGGAAGAGAATAAAACCCGAGTTCCCTAAAGGATTATTTCTGTTTCTTATGTTTACTTTCAGAAATGATGTTGCAAAACTGTGGTAGCCGAAACAAAAAAACGTGGAAAGAATGACTATATGTTGTGGCAGAAACCTGTTCTGATATTATTTGTAGAGACAACGTTATGATGTTTTAGCTAACACAGAAAGGCTACTACATACATCATAGTCCTCCCGTAAAAGAATCTGGGAGTTACCGAATTTTTAGTCTTGCTGTATAGGTAACTCCATTTTTTGAATGTTTGAAGAAGCTCCATTAGCTAGAAAAATATAAATGCTAATATGTTGCTTTGGCAACTATAAAGTTTTTGTCTTGTTAGAGATCTCTTGTTACATAGACTTCAGTCCACTACTAGTATCAAAAGTTAAATAATGATGGAGCAAATTTTGACAAAATCATCACCACTACTATCCCCATGATCATCTTTCAGGGTTTAATATTGCTACCATGTAGAGAAACCACTTTTACTCCACTATCCGCATTGTTCCAACTGCTTTATTTCTCATGAAAGTCCTGACCAAATGTTCTTTAATCACATCGGAAAGCGCAGCAGCTTCGTCTCCTCCTTGGTCTCTATTCATCTCCTTTTGATAGGTCGAGTCATTCAACCTCATGATCTACCTGTGACTTAAGAATGACAGGACCTGGCCACTGCAATAGCTGTGTTGAAGTCTCTTGATGGCAATAAAGGCATACTAAACTACAGCTTTCTGTTCCACATAGACCGATCTTTCTTGTCACACAAAGTAATGTTGCGTTCATTTTCGCCCTATTATTCTATGATATCCATTAGTAATGTTCTAATTAGCATAAATGATACCCCGTAAAAACAAAGGGAGTCTTAGAATTCATATAATTTGGATAAAAAAGTTACTTCTCCTTGCAGGTGCACTTTTGCTAAATACGTGCTGCAATGCCATAGAAACAACTGGTAGTAATGTGTTAACATACAGGTAAGAATACATTTCTTTATAGAATACAAACAAAAGCAGATCACGTATGAATTAGTGCGATCACTCTCCGTACACAAACAACATACGTTAAGCAGATTTTAATTAGATATTATCTTTGTATTCTCTACAGGCATCTGGCACATTCCATTTCTTAAAATAGAATCATGAGAATACCTTGCCGTCACAGGAAGCAAGAATATGAACTCATTGTAGTTCCAATTAACAATTTGTTTTTTAGATCAGACTTGTATAATTGGCATTAGTATCCAGATAAACCTCTCGTAAACAACTGACTTTAGTTTTTTAATTTATCAACCCAAATCTAGTTAGAGCTTAAACGATTAGTCAGTCAAAAGCTAATATTTTGTTAAAATGTTCGTATCCGATGTCTAAATGGAACTAAACGACTTGCTTTGGTTATGGATCGAACAAATAGCATGTGTGATCAAACTGGTTGAATTTGAAGATACTAAGAAGCATGAGTAAGGAAAGCTGAGTCTTTGGGCCACAGAGAGACAGTGAACATTGAAGCAGTGAATATGACAGAGACACCTTAAAAACAATGATAGTTGGAGACCATAGTACAATTAGATCATGTTAGTCAAATTAGACAGACTACCAGGATAGAATGCTGTCTGAGTTTTGCCTTACACTAGGTTTTGATGAATAATGACCATTATAAACTATCAGGAATATTTTTTAAAAATAGTAAGCAATTGACTAATCTTTCCAAGGCGACTTTGTACAATAAGTCAACTGTTGACCCCAATTTTGGGAGACATCATCTATAGGGCTGAAACAGGGTAAGACTTTTTAATGTAAGACTAGCAACTCAGAATTTGTCAGTTTATTATGACCCTATTCGACCCTCAATATCCCAAGAAACGTAAAAAAAATTAAAGACAAAAGGTAACAGTTACTATACCACTATTGGGGAAACAATTTCCATTCCAATAAGCTATATAGCTGGATTTAAAAATTTCAACTCGTTTTTTAAACGCATTACTTTTGCATTACAGGAATTATTTGGATAGCAAATGAGATTTGTGTGACTTGCTTGATGTGTGTGTAGAAGAAGTGCACATCTCCACTCTCCTCCCTAAATTAGCCGAACACTAGCAACAAAAATGGCTTCTTGTAAAACAAGACAACGTATCAGCAAGTTCCACTGTAAGAATTTCGGGCCAAAATAAAAAACTAGGTTTTGATAAAACCGAAACTAAAGGAAAATTTCAAAGCTTCATTTAACACTTGATGCAAATGTATTAAGTTTTCGAATGAAGCGTCATAATAATTTTAGATACAATAATAAGCTATGAGGAAACGCAGAGAATTATCATAGGAGGGTCGATTGGGTGTAAAATTTCCGAAGGAAAGTGGCTGTTCTTATAGGAAAAGAGGAGAGGAAATTGGCTGCATCTCTTTAACGGCTCACAAAATTTATCAGTTGTACTTGGAACGGGGCTCAGTTGAGAAACGACGAAGATATGGAAGACTAAGAAATTGTCTGCTGGAGCCAAATGACACATCTGTCGTACGTCAAGGCAAGAAAAAAGTCGAACTATTTGAATAATACAAACCCAAATAAACTGTGATAAGGCAAAAAGAAAAGATGTCTCTATTAATAGCATTTAAAGGCCGAGTACAGGGATTGTTCGGATAGTATATGATGAGGTTTGCGTGACTTGCTTGAGGTGTGCGTAGGACGAGTGCGCATCTAGTATGATTATCAGTCATGTTGCCAAGAACTCATCAAATTTCAAATCATTGATTACAACAGGTAAATCAAAAGGATTTCCATAGCCAGCGGTCATTCGGATGGATCAATTATCAACGGCTTAGGAATTCTTCTTGGTTTCTGGAAATTTATTGATTCCTATTACACGTGCAGTTCCTAAACCGTTACAGTATTTCGTCGATGAAGACATCTTGCCCGGGAGATGTTTTCTCATGTCAGTCCAACATATTGTTGAAATGGAGGACATTTTCAGACATTCCAGTAATATTTCTGGAAATATCAAGACACATCGATCGTCTTTGAAATAAACAAATATCCAAATCTATTAAACATTTTGCTACAATAAAAATCCCCTGTGTTTGGCAGAGAAATTTCCCCGAAAGTTGGCCTGTCATCTTCTGTTGGTACAAATTTTCATGATATCACCAAATCGATGAAATCAAGTTGTTAAGCTAAATTTCTAGCAATTGCTTTCTATTGAAAAAGTTTCCAGTACATTCAAGGAGAAGTTTTAGGTTACAGAAAATCGGCTTAAGAAGACATTTCAGGGTATTGGACAATAACCATTGAGTAATATTGATTGGGTATGGACAATGGATTATGAATTGTCACATGTCATTAATCGTACGTATATCTGTAATCTATGTTTTAACAGATTCTCTACTTTAATCTGGTCCTCAAGCTTTTCAATTTATAATGCGAATGTTAAGAGTGATGCATTGCATGCTATAAAGCCAGGGTGAAGTTATTCTCCTACTTCTTGACTTGTCGAGCGTATTTGACATGGTAGACCACTTAATTCTTTTATTTACATTATCTACCAGAGTTAGAACAACGGGGAACAGTATAGATTGGTTTTAATAGTATCGGTCTAATAGAAAACATTTTGTGAGATCATCGTCGAGTAATGCGAATTCCGGTGTACCTCAGTGCTCAATGCTCAGGCCTATACTCTACTTATTGTACACAGCCCTATTGGGAGACATCATACTAAAACGCGACATGTCCTTTCACATATACGCTAATGATATACAACTCTATAGCTTTCTCCTCTCCTCCATTCAAGGTGACTTGACCTCTACTGTTAGCAAGATCGAAGTAAAAGTTGCTGCTATAGAACATTGGTAAACAAATAGTAAGTTGCAGCTCAAAGGACAAAATAGAATTGTTCATCCTTAGCTCAAAGTACTGTACGCAGTTGCAATTTAATTTAATAGAAATTGCAAATACCATCAGTTAACATAGTGCTGAAAGGATCATCGGAGATGTTTTGGAACAGTACATCTCCCTGTCCGAGAAAGCCTTCTTTATTGATTTAAGGAAGTTGGCAAAATGTCAAAGAGAATGTCAAAAATCTACCGAAATTCTTGCTCACGCTCTTATCTCGTTGAGGCTTGACAAGTTAAGCTGTTTACTTTATTGTGGCAACAAGAATTAATTTTGTATGCTTTATTACATACCAAATTCTGCTGCTGGATTAGTAAAAGGTGTCAAGAAACACGATCCTGTTTCTTTCTCTTCATAAGAACTGTGCTGCTTTAAATTCGAAATGCGTATAGCATTTAAAATTAAACTTACAATATTTGAAGTTTAAATAAACCAGCACCGAAACATATTTGTAACATGATACCAAAATATACGCTATCCAGATTGCTGGTTATCTACCTTTGTAAACCTTTTCCTGAGCAGTAACAGAATGTTGGATAGATTACAGATTAAGGTTACAAAGTAAGGCCAAATCCATTGGGCATGCCTAGATACGGCGATCCTTGGGTGAATTACACTGATCAAGAATCGAGGAGGGAACAGAAAAAATCCGACATGAATGTACACTTGGTTCTGAAAAAGTCGGGAAAACAGGACTATTGCAAGGCTTAAGGTTTTAGTGACTCACAGTAACTGGAGTAAATGAGTAAGGTCTCCAACAATTATAAAACATTAGAGAATGAAAAAGAAATCAGATTATATACTGAAATTAAGGAAGAGGTGTCGCTAAAGTTGCTAAAGTGCGCCCTAAAACCAAATTACAACATTATCAAAGTTATGATACTCAACTTTGAAGAAAGCTCCGTCCTATAAAAGCACCAAATACTCTGGAAACTTGACGTACAAAACTACGTTGAACTCTAAAGAAACAGAACTCCTTTACTAATTTTAAATTTTAGAGCCTGATCTTTGGTGAATTTCTTTGTCGGCTTCGAGCAATCCAGTGCTTGACATATTCGATAAATTAAGCGACCTACCGGGATTTACGTTAAAAATTGGCTTAGCAGACCATAAATACATATAGCATCACACAATATATTGGGTATTGTACCGAACCCAAGCACAATTCATCCGAAACTTTCTCATGTTTCCTCACATGAAGTGGGTGGGCCTTCCTGACTATGGGGAAGAAATAACATAGGAGACTCTTCCTTAACATCAAGGAAAGCTCGTTCAGAATTGCTGACTGTAAGCTGAACGTAAACCAAGACTTAGGTTTCTACAGATAAGTAATGATCAGTAATTTGCAGTGTAACTGTAAGGATCATAAACGTACCCATACCAACGATATGGACACACGAGCTCTTAAATATTCGACCATTAACAAAACTTTATCCATTGATCTCAGAGAAAGTGTTTGGGACATAGTGACTCCCACCCTCAACGAGTTTTCAAGAAATATTGAGTATAACACAGCGTGATCGGGCTCCGCCTTTGCTGTACACATGCAGCGTGTCCAATCAAATACTAGAGTTTACCTATCCAAGCATCTATAATGTCACATGGACTTACTGGGTCAGCTGTTTAAGGTACGACCGTCTTGAAAGTTGTGATTAGCTTTATAACTTTGAAAATAACAATCTTTTTGAGAGTCTGTTCTATATTTATTACTTTCTTTCCTTCATTACTAACAAGGTGTTTTTGAGAAGAAAAGATTTGATAGAGAAAGTTTGGAAAGATATTACAACAAAAGAAAATTGTGTTATCAAAAGGATGTTTTCAACCAAATCATTGCTAAAAGTATAACATGACATCAATTTCCTACAAAACCTTAGAAATCAAGGTGCAACTAAATATCAGAGTCCTTGTTTCTTATATAAAAATTATTTAGTCGCTATTTGTTGATCGAGAGAGGCTGAGGACAAGTCGATCGATATGAATTACGAGGCTTAGAAAAACGTTAATATACATTAATACATACATACATACATACATACATACAGTAATAACATGCCAACAGGCGACGATTACAAGCTCATGTATCCATGAGTCTCCGTAAGTGACTACTTAGGGGTGTAAGTGTTGTCAGAGAAATTTCCTGGTTAAAAATAATTTGTCATTTAAATCGTCTAAAATTCATCATAAGCCGGTCAGCTTATTAACCTACACAATTCCTAAGAAGAATTTGTCTTACGGGATATTACTTAAAATTTGAAGATCACTTCAGAATAACAAAGATCATCGATTGATATGGGGATTAAAATAAATAGGTGACAACACCACTATTTGTTTTCATCATTCTTGTGCGAGAATTTTGATAAGAGAAGTTAGCTAAAAGTAGTTTTTAATTCTTGTCAACAACATAGAATTCTCTCCCACCTCCCATATGGAAACCTCATCATATCTATGAAAGTGTACTTTCCATATTGAAGAAGACAAAATGTCAATCTGAAAAGCTATCTTGACTAAGTTTACTTTTTATTAGCAAACTCTGGTTTGAGTTTTTGTTTCTGTATATGCTAGTGGATTCTTACAGGAGACTTTAAATGCCGCTATGATTTGGATGTACACCTTTTTTGATAGTGTAGAATTTCAACCAATTTCAAGTAGTTCATGCCCGAACCTTTGCATTAGTATTGTTAGAATAGCACACTTTTTGCTATAAAACTCATTAAGTATCCTGATCCTTGTTTTATCAATTGTTAACCAATACTAATTGTTGAAGAAGCCTGGTAACTAGCTGTCTTGATTACGTATTGTTAATATGTGCTCCAGTTTCTCAAACTAGCGATCAAGTAAAGTTTTCTAGCAAATAAGGAGACTTGTTTGCAAGGCAAAGGGGAAAAGAAGTGTCGGTGAGTGGTTGAGGATATTTTGTTCTCTAATAAAACTAAGTTCACTTATTTTAAATAAGTGAATCCAAGTTCGAAAAGTATGCTGTCTTTACAGCAATGTTCAAGAAGGCCTCGAAAAGTCCTACCTAAGACGGGAATGCTTTATAAAAAAGAAATTCTCAGTATCATGCTCATGTAGTAAGTGTTTATTTCACCGACAAATGACAACAGAGAATCGCGAAGAAAGGAAAGTGTAATAAAGGAAACGCTTCGTCGTAATCGGACCTCCTCAGGTCAGAACTATTGCCTGTATTACAGTTTCCTTTCTTAATGATTAAGTCAGAAGCTACCCTGTTTCTAGCAGTTGGTCAATTGTAATTTTTTTCACTCTTAACACAGATTAACAAAACGCAATGGTGCTAAGGGGAGGTGGTTGCCCTATTTTTACATAGTTAGCATTTAGCAAACAATGATTAATCACAATCCACAATTTCAGGTTTAAATTCAAATAAAATATAATTGGATTTAGTGCTGGAGGGCAAAAGTTTAAAATTTGAGTTCTCTAAAAAAAGCAATAGCTGCAAAGCAACTGCAGTATTCATTTACAGGAATCAGTCTTTGCTGCAAATGACATTTAGGGTTTGTAAGTGAATCTATCACTTCACTCGTTATTGCATTCTTTGTATTCAAATTTCGTGTCAAATTTCACTTTGCTGTGTGTTTCTTAGTAATGGTGACCCCAATTCAAGTCTTGAAAGCAATCTATTTTCTTGGACGTACTCTCCCAAACGTCCACAGTTAGTCTTGTATGCTCTTTAATTGCTACTAAACAGTTGAATAAAGAAAGCAGTTACAAGTTTATCATTAGTATCTATAAGGTTAATTGTGTTTACTTATCAGTTTCCCATTACCTATATTACCTCAATCATCCTAGCAGCAAGCACTCTCAATGCATTTGATCTATGTGTTGTAACAATTTAAGCACAATAAAAAGGAAGTCAGCTTTATTGATGTGATTATACTATTTTCGTTAAGTAATAGCTCTTCAATATGCATTGGGAAGTTATGCTGTCCCCATCGTGCCACAATTGGCTAGCGAACTTGTTTCATCCAATGAATAATGCAGACTAAAGTATGACAAGAAGAAGAAATGGCACTGAAGTTTTAAAAAATATAGCTAGTACTTTATAGCACTTTCTTTTGAATTAAATTATGCATGTCAAGAGCTTAATGAATTGTATTGTACAAATATATGAAAAAATCTGTACAATATATCTGTGAAAATAAACCCCGTTTTAGTGATGGATTAAATAACTGGATAATTCAGTAACGATACTTACCATCTTTTGAATGCTCTGCTAGTTTACTACTATGCAGCCCTCTACATTTGCAGAAAGGAGATTTTAACATATGCTCCAGTTAACAACTAAGTGTTTTGGATGTGATACAAATAACGTAACTCACTATTGGAGCTGGTAGTAGTGAAGTAGGGTAGACCCTGGGTGGTCTGAAATTTTGTAGCGACCTTCAGGAAAGACCATACAGGGAAGATTTGGAGGTATTGTATACCCTCTGTTGTGCCCTCCTTTTAAGGATTTACTTACATCCACTACACAAATTTGGGCAGATGCATATTTTTGTAATTCTTTGGCACTGAAGCGCTCATAAAAGTGTAAGGGCCTTTGCTAAACGAGGTAAGAGATAGACAACTTTAAGTTGCTGTTGAATGTCCTGTTGTTTTTTTCCTACAATATATTGCCATTGAAGTGCTATATGTGATCTGCAGACACAGCTACTTCTACTACAATGAGATTTTTTGAATAGACTCTTTATATTAAGGATCGTTAGGCACAATGTGGAGCTAAAGTAAGACGTGTTTATACTTCACTTTCGGCCGACACTTTACATATCTATCAAGAAGCACGTCGAAGCACTTCACTTGTTGAATTCAGTTTCGTCTATCAGAAATAAGCGTTTCTTACTAGCTCTTTCAACTGCGGCCAATGCATCTAGAGGGCTCAGCTTACTTTTATTTCCTCATCGATTTTGTATATCAGTTTATATAAGGAAGAAGTACTTATTGATATATGTAACTCATGTTTCGAAACAATGGAACAATATCCTACAAACTAAATCGAGGTAAATGATATGTATTGTGATGAAAACGGCAGAGTAATGACTTTAACCATATTAAAGATAAATAATGATATGTATTGGTCTTGAAGGTTTGAAGAACATATGCAAGGAAATATTTAAGATTTAGAAAGCGAGTTGCAAAACTTTTCTGTTAACGGGAAGGGTATATTGGCACAGAGTTCCTAAAATGAGACCGGTAAAGTAACAGTACATTGACGAAAATCGTCGGAGAATCTGCTAATGCGATGGAAATGCAAAGTTGAGATGCAAGAAAGCTGAGTTCAGTTGAGCAGTGACGACGGAATAGAATATTAGACGTGTCCAAGAGAAACAACTAAGATGTACTTGTATTGTACTACAATGTACACGTATTGTACATGTTCAAGAATAAACATGGCTATTTTTAAGTTGAAAAAAAAAGAATCGTTTGAGGCTAGTATGGGCATAACAAGAATCACCCACCCACTTTGTATCTACCCTAATCTCTCTTCTTTACGAACTGCTTTTATATCTGTACTTCTTGTCTGTCGCTTACAATTGGCTTTAAAATAAAAATTTCCAAGAAATCTGTTATTGGTCTACCTCCAACATTTGCTGGAAAATGATTGTACCGTCTTCTGGCTATTCCTGAATTTTCACCGACTCTCCCATGAACTGCTGTTGCTTTTTCTTTTACGGCATTAAATTCCTTATTATCGTTATTATAATTTATGCTACAGTATCAATAGTACAAGTGTATAACATGTTGAATTATTTCATCAAGAACTCATACTATTAGATGTAAAAGACTCCCGTCCTGTGATCTATGACCATAAAAAGACATCCCGCTACTTTTTTCTGAACACAAGCAAATTGAGCAGGAAAACCACAAAACTATCAACCGCTGCTAGTTTGTAATATGGGCGAAAAGGAAAGAATCATATTGCTTCCTTTAACGTCTTCCTTCCTTGACACCCACCAAGAACCAGAGTTGATTTCAATAGAACACCTGATCAACACATAAAATGATTGTTACATTCATCAGTGAACATATTCAACACGACTAGCAACCTTTCCTTTGTTGCATTGATCAAAAGGAAAGATTTGGTTGCTATGTGTCAAATGTTAACGGTTGCCAAAACTAGAAGAATCCTGAATACAAGCAAGAATCTAATCTCCGGAAAATAAAAAGTCTATGATATAAGTTCGGCAAGATCTGTTTCCTTAAGAAGTATGATATTTATTCAGATCATAAAAGAAGCAGAATTTCCCACAGCTTAGCCCCTAACTTAAGATTGCAACATTGCATCATTAAGACCCACTTCTAAAATACTACCCAATCCCTTTTATTTAATTAAAGTAAATGCCTTCTTTATTTAAGGCAAAATGAGCGTAAAATGCAGAAGGCTTTAAAAAAGAGTTTCACTAAATTGAGGTCAATCATATTGACAGTTTCTGCACATGATGGTCTTACCTTATCTGAAATGTTTGGTTGTGTGAAAAACTCATATTTTCATATTGGAAGAAAAGAGATTGATCAGCCATCTAGGTGAGGAAGGTAATCTGCGAAATGGAGGGGGTGATCTGTGAATTTTGTATCGTGCATCAAACGTTGCAGCTAACTGCTCTTTTCCGCGAAAATCTATCAGTTCTAATAACGATCACCTCAGTAATCATGGTAGTCAGATACCCTTTGTACAGCAAAAGATTGTGTGCATGCTTAACTACCTACATAGAAAAGCAAACAGATAGGATAGAGGTACATAGATACAACATCATGGAGAAGGATATAGGCATACAGACAAAGAGGGCCACAAATTTCTTTAAGGCAGTTCATTCAAATTTGAAAATTTCAAAAAATTTTGTAAGGAAGGCTTAACTTTAGGGAATGTATTTTTTAAAATTCTTATTATTATTATGTGTTTGTCGCACATTAAAAGTACACTTTTAAACTATACCCTTAATGGTGATGTCTCCTTGAAATTTGGTGACAACAAGTCTCCTCAAATTTCAAGGACTTTCCTAATAAT
>JAAAKL020002720.1:0-25120 GCA_010016065.2 Carybdea cf. marsupialis auct. non (Linnaeus, 1758) | reverse complement strand
CAAGGAAAATAACTGGTAAACAAGTATTTAAAGTGAATATGCATTGATTGATACCATGCTTTTAAGTATACGTCATGGTCATCAGAATCGCTGCCTGACGATCAAGAACGTGGGAGGTCATTCAACTACAACAAATCGAAAACACTAGGAGGAAGTTTAATTGCGCATTGTGAATTATTCAGTTAATTGAGGCCAGTATCTCATTTAATAGGATAGCTTTTAAAAGAATGGTCCTTGATGCGCGAGTGCTTGACCTCGCTGGGAAAGTCAAATTTAGTTTTAAGGTTTAACTACCAAACGTTGAGGGGGCGCTATGTCTAATTTTCACTGCGTAACTTTCGCTGCGATGAAACAACGATATCATTAGTACAATCTTTTCGCTATGTATCGTCTGCTATGCTATGATTACTATGATGTTATTTTTAGCACATCCTCTGACATCATATATTCAATAGGGATTCGTCACCCTTCTCCTTACAGTTGACGTATTCCACCTCTCCTCTCCATTTTACGCACCTCCCCGTATCAAGATTGTTAAATCATCGCGTGAAGAAGACTCTCAACTGTCTCTTTCCATGTCGTCACGTATCATTTTAGTAAAAGTTTTTGCATTTTCTGTGATTCAACTCTAGCATTTGAGTTTAAAAATTTTATGAAAAGTAATCCAAATCAAAGAAAAAAAATCTAAATCCTTCAATATATAACGTGAATCGCATTTTTTAAACAAAATGGCTAACATTGCTTATCCTACCACTAAAACAGGGGTAGTACAAAAGTATTGATTTATTATGGCTTTCTCACACCTCTCCAGCATCGGCACTTTAGGAACTTGTCATTCAGTCATCCCCACTTTTATTTCAATTATCCCCGTTGATTCTAAACTTTCACCCCCATGCATACTTCTACGTATGTGAGTATGCCATAATTTGCTGCATTTTCCTTCTGTGTAACCTGACTTGGCAGCTAAATTAAATCGAGCTAATCTTTGGCTCCTTGTCATTATTTCTTTTGTGTCCTGTTACGACAATGTTT
Organism: Carybdea cf. marsupialis auct. non (Linnaeus, 1758); assembly: GCA_010016065.2. Taxonomy (NCBI): domain Eukaryota; kingdom Metazoa; phylum Cnidaria; class Cubozoa; order Carybdeida; family Carybdeidae; genus Carybdea; species Carybdea cf. marsupialis auct. non (Linnaeus, 1758). Next base: position 24,088 of record JAAAKL020002720.1, on the reverse strand, counting down.
AGGATGTAAAGAATATATTTAACACACATTTTACATATACCATGTTATTTGATGCACTTTTAAATTTAAGCTTGTCGAGAAGGACAGCTTAAAGAAGGAATCGAAGGAAGAACGGAAAGAAAGAGACCTAGAAGCCGAAAAAGAACGGGAATATTGGAGACGTTAAAGAATGGAAGTTACGTAGAACTGAAGAGAAAGGAATAAGACAGGACTATGTGGATGAAAGAGATGCAACAAATCTGCCTAAGGGCAGAGAACTAAAGAAGAAGACAAGAAGTATATGAAAAATAAAGCCAAGAAAACGATAGCATCCAAAAATCGTAAGATTAATTTTCCCTATAACATAATTAAGTAACCAGGTAACTAACTGATTAACTAAATTCTAGTTTACTATAAGTTCACAAACACAACTAAATGTAGCTTCTTTGCTGCATAAACCATAAAGGGAAAGGAAGTTATAGTTAAACACGACCTTATCTAAGCCTTATCAAGTATCATTCCACTCCTGCTACTTCCCACTGTTTAAGAAATAACGTCAAAAACGGCAGTTATGAGAGACCCAGTTGCGAACATCCACTAGAAACTTTATTAGTGGGTGGACTTGAGCTGCAGCAACTTTAAAGGAGGGTCTTAGCACTAGACTTCCTCTATATATATTTATTCTTAAATTCACATTTCGTGAGTCCTAACCCTTTACTTTGCTTCCAAAATTACCCCTTCACACTGCCACGAAAGCTATCGTCCAGAGTTTTGCAATGGATGCTGTTCCCCGTCCCCCTTACGATATTGGCATTGTTACGTCTCTGATATGTGATAACAACAAGACTACAATCTACTAATTCGTTTTCATGAATCTTTCCGATGAGCTCTTGTGAGGCTTTTTGTTCTCAATGAGGGGAGCATTGGAAATAAACATAAAGGAATTGATGAGAAGCAGAATATTACCAACCACAATCAAACGTGAGGAGTGTCACGTTCTTTTCCACGGCATATATTGCAATAGGGAAATATGTAGTGAAACAACTCTTTATCAAGAAAGAAATGAATATTTTACATGTGTTACTGCTATGAAAATAGGTTCAAAGTGAAGACACTAAAGGAATCTAGCTGGTACTAAAAACTTATTGAAAGGAGAAAAGTGTACAAGGTAGACGGCAACAATATTTTGTTTGTTTTTGTTTTTGTTGTTTTTGTTGGTTTTGTTGTTGTTGTTGTTGTTTTTGTTGTTGTTGTTGTTATTGTTGTTGTTGTTGTGGGGTTGGGGGTTCTATTGGGGTGAGCATCTGTCAGATGATAAGTCGATGGAATACAACTCGATGTGCTTGATAAGTTTCATTTCCTATCATTCGCTACAACATATGTTTTTGCAAGGTGAAATACTAATCAAATTAGTGATAGGGAAGAAGAGGGAATGGCATGGAGTTTCTAAATCATTTTGACTACCCTGAGTCTTTTAGATCAAAATCTGAAGCATCTGATCTCCATGAGGTCATTAAGAGCTGCATTAAGAAAATAATCAAACACTTCCAGCACCAAGACCTCGCCAAGAAAACACAGAAAACACAAAATCAGCATAGTGCCACTTCCCAACCAAGTTCGATCCCGGCTCTCACAAACGTTTGCAGTCCATAAACATAAAATCCGTGATACCTTCCAGGTTCTAGTACCCTGAGGGTGACAGAACTATCTCTTTAAATGCAGCGTCAGAAACGTCCATGCCTATACCATATGGGATGTCATAGCATCGACTTCGTCAATGTTTAAGGAAAAACTCTTTAAAAGCTAGAAAGAGTTTCTGAGAAAAGGAGACTTGAAATTATAAGTTTAGGAAACATAGTTGAGAAAAAGAAGTTGAGTTACATGCTCGCTCCCCATTGGTAGCATAATTTTCTGTTTGTTTAGTTTATTTTGAAACCAATCATTTCAAATCCTTCCTTCTCCAAGACCCCTCTGCAACACTCAGTCAGCTTCGAAGCGCGATAAGCCAGATGACAGTCCTTTCATGCTAAAAAAACCTATACAGAAAAAGATCTATTGAAATTTTCTTGAAATGCGCAATGAAAGTCATTTCTGAAGATTTAGGCGTAGCTGAGCCAACTTTAAGTAAAATCTTTCCCTCTCTCCTTTGCTTCTCTTTCTCCTCCTGCTTCTCTTCATAGCTCCAATGTCGCTTATAAAAGTAATGGTCGTTATCATCACATTATCATCATTGTCACCATCATCATTATCATCGACTTTCCTTAATATCAGTATAATGCAACTTACGTGTTCAGACGTAGAAATGTTACCATGTGATAGCGCGTTCTTGATCTGTTTTACAACTTGAAAATAGCTACATTTTTACTCTAAGCAAGATCCACAATGGTGCAATATTCAGAAACTAAACCTGACCATAAACATTTCCATTTAACAAGTGTCCATATATCACTAGATTTATTCGCAGAGCAATAGCTCCAGAATTATACTATTCAATTTATTAATCACGTTTTGCATCTCAAAGAGCTAATTGCTTAAGCAAGATGATATTTTCTAGGCAGTGTCTAAGGAACATCTTAATCAGCCTAAATACAGGGCCGTAGTCCCCGGGGAGAGAGCAATTGCCATCCCACTTTTTCAAAGAACACCTTCAAATTCACGACTTTGTTTTATGTATCATTTCATAGTGCGGAGGATCAAAACTGAGTAAGTATTTAAATCATTGCGAAGTAACTCACTGTTCCCTAGAGAGGTACGAAGGGATGAAGTAATGGAACAACCTAGTTTTTGGCGGACATCCCCCCCCCCCCCAACACACACACTGTTTTTTCGACCGCTTACAGCCCTGGAATATAATTGCTTTCTTCCTCTTGTCGTGCTCAGGTACGCGCTATCTGCTGTTTTTCGGCCATATTTGAGCCTAGTGTCTTGCATTATCATAGTGCTCGGGAAGGTTTACAAGTTCCCATTTTGACTCAAGCAGAGGACATTTCAGTAGGTGTTCCATGGTATGTGTCGCTGATCTTTTAAAAACACTGGATCGATCATCTTTCGTCTCAAAGTGAGGCCAGTTGTTCAACGCCATTTTAGTCCCCATCAAATAAGTTTATATACAATATCATGCGGCGCTGAGGACCTTTCCACGCCATATTAACTTTTAGTACTTGTATTAGTAACCATGCTTTTTCGTTGTTGGAAACAATGAGAAGCTCGATCCGGTCTTTTTTAGAGATGAACGGTTTTTGCTTCAGTACCACATTGATAAGTCACATCCTCAGTTACCAAATATCATAATGAAGATTATAATTGACGATGCGATCCTCCTGGCGCTCTTTCTTGCGCAAGTACACTTTTTCCAGGCTTGTTTTGTTGCCTCAATCACTGGTAATGTTCTCAAGAGAATGTTTTTCATTATCTCCATGGGTTTTGCTTACGTCAGGTTGAATGCTTAATGAAAAGACTACGCCTTGCTAAGGAATTGCATTTTGGATTCATAATAAAGCTTGGGCAATTTCTTCATTACAAAAATAAATGAACCCCATTTCATTAATTAATGCCCTGTTTGATAATTAACAAACTGAGTTATGCAAGATACGTTCAAGAATATCTCCAGTTTTTTTATTTGCTACAAGAATAGCTGTTGTTTCGTACCCCTCCCTCTTTCACACTCTGCCTGAGATGGAGCTCTTGGGAGTTTTGTATTGTATCTCAACTTAATTAGAATTGAATCGAATTTTGCAATAGATAGCATCCTGACAAAGACTTTCTTATGATATAGTAATATCTATTATCTTACGTGCGAAACAGGTATCACCAATTTGAAAACTTATATTTTTAGAATATCTGATAATAGCTCATCATACAAAAACCTTTTCATTACATGCAAAATGGACTTTTATCGGGCCTTTCCGCCTAAAACATGCAGCTTTGGTGAAAAACGCTTTAGGTAAAGAACAGCATCGACTAGGTAGCGTAAATTTAAATGGAGTTTTTCGAAAACGCAACTGTTTATAGAGTCTTTTTCCATAACATGTGTGCTCTACGGAGTGTCAGAGGAAACAAACTATTAACTCCAATAGTGATTCGGCTATTTTTTACAGTTTCGATGCTCTGAAACAAAAGCAAAGATTTAAAATAAAATCTATGGCAACAAGAATAAATTAAAATCTTTACCCAAGTAAAGCCGTCGGCAGCGACAATGATGAGCTGTATTAAGGAACATTTAGCAAAAGAATTGACGCTGTACAGTACTTGGCCGGACCTGTGCCTTGTGTACATGAGGACGCCCTTCCGTTCGGTCCGTCAACAGTTCCACTATCAATGTTATAGATACTGTATAAATAGTGTACATAATTCTCAAATTAGTGTCAGTCACCAAGAAAGACGCACGTTCCACGCTACACGAAAGTACTGCCATTCATCCATTTAAATTCTTCTGCTGAGTCCGTATGTTAGCCGTACTTCTGCGATTTCAATAAACATGGTTTCTCAGCACCTTTCATCTGTAGTCTGCTGCGAGAAAAAGAAGTAAATACTACCTAAGCTACATTCCACTGGGTCAACACCTATAGAAAAATCCTCACTGCCGTCAGGACGTAGATATCGACACTTTTCAATCATTAGCCATGTGCGCTCAGATTGCCAACTATAGATACTAAAAGCTTTGTACGTCAAATGGTCAAAGCCTGAACTTTGCCGTCAAGAATAAATTGTGTCGTACATTCCCATGGTCAAGTGTTTTCGCAACCTTTCGCAACTTGTAGTCATTCAGTACATTGATTAATCTGCACTTTCCCTATCTTTTCTATTGCTACATGTTATGTTCTGTTTAGAAGTCATACTGACAAATTGCTGTAAAACCGTACACGTCATGAACCACCTTATTCGTGAAGTATTCGGATTTCATACCACAAGTAATCTTTTTAAACCCATGCATTTTCATTGGAAAGCATCGTATTACACTGCGTGGTAGCAGGTTGTATATAATACTTTTACTAGAGTATTTTCTTCTCACAGGACTTCCTCCGTAGGGGAAAGTAATATCCTGCAAAATCAAAATATCAAATGCGTAAAAAGACTATGGATCTCCAAGATGCCTAATTAATATGCAGTGTACTTAGTACCGTTATTTACTTTCGCAATAAAAAGTAAACCTGGGCATAATTTCATTTTGTCTGTTTTAAAATCACCTACGTTTTTCGCCTCGAAAAATAAGTATCAGCCCTGGCTTCCAAGATACTTTGCATGCTCTTAACTTGAACAGTTTCCTTACGATATCTGCAAGTTGTTTCATATGGTACAACGTTTCAGTCCTTTTACACTAATTTCAAAGTGTCGATTGAGTATCCGTTGATAAGGAGAAGAAAAGAATGGTAAAAATCCCTAGTTTAATATATAGTTTTATTTTTAGAATGTATATTCATTCTGATTTACTAGTTAGTCTGTTTCTATTCATCATGGCAAAATAGCCCTCGTCAGATTCTTCTGATTAAAAACTGTAAGCTTATTGTTATAAGCAATGCAAATGAGCGGTTAAAAGATGATATCACAACTACAAGCTGTTGCTGGGTATCATCTGATTTGGGATGCATTATACGTTACCATGAAACAATTTGGTCTTATCCATACTAGGGAGGAGGGGGTGTAGTTCTCACACTCACTCACTAATCCTCGAGCACCGTGCGGTGCGTCTCCATCCTGCTGCAAACGGACAATAATCCAGGACCGCGCGTTGGATGTCTCGGAGGCAGGCGCAGGATATGTCCATGCCATCGCACCCTTCTTTGAGCGGTTAAAACTGAGACTGGAGGTTGTTGCGTCCGCTCAAGTACCTCGTTATTCGTGACGTGCGGCCATCATCGGATTCCTTCAATTCTTCTAAGTGCTCTACTATCGAAGCCGTTCATAGGTGAGGCGTAGGCCTGAGGCTTTATGTTTGCCCAAATATCTCATAAACGAATCACCCAATCCTTTTAATCCCTTTGGACTTTCTTAAAGTTTCCCCATAAGTTGGGATTTTTCAGTTCAAAACTTTGCTGGCGATGACGTCATATTTACCCTTTACGAACAGCCACCCATAAGTAACACAATATAGTCTACCAATAAATAGACTTAGAATAAGCTTGTTTTTCGGTACAAATTAATTAAATATCATTTATAATAGCTCCTTCTTTTCTTTTATATGTTAATTATCTTTTAGATTTAAAATGTAAAGCGCGACTTACGTTTCCCTAGGAATGGCTATTTTAACAGTAAATTATGAATCTTGTTTAGATACTTGTAAACTCTTAGCTGTTACGTAAGGTCATTCTTAAGCTGAAAGATAAATCAACACACCTCATAAGTTAACTACCTCGTTTAATACTAACTTTTTGCTGAATTTATGCTCTTAGACTACGGACCTCTGAAGAAGTAGGGATCGAATTTGTTGTAGAGGTGGCGCCATGCTTATTTGTGTTTGTTGTGCTTTCTTCGATATTGCTTGGAACCATACGTTTGGGGTATTGTAAGATATATTGTTGATATGGTTGCGGTGGTGTAGGGAGTAAACGGCTTCTTTGATCTTTCTGGTTGTTGTGTTGATCTCTCTGTCTAGTATTTCACTATTTACCCAGTCGAAGGTGTGATCATTCTATTCGAGATTTTCTCTCAAAACGTAGCCCAGAAAATGACTGCGACTCATAACATGATAAGTATCTAGTATTTATGGCATAAATAGAGTGGAATAGAGTGTTCTCAAGAAGCGGTATAGGGTAGTCGTTGTCTTCGTAGTTTTCCAATAGGATCATTCTCCTCGTAATGTCGTCTTAGAAAAAAGCTAAAAAGCATCGAAAGAAGAGCATCTAACGAGACATAATTTAAGATAGTATGAATAAATGGAATCAGTTAGTATAAAGGCTAGGGAAGGTTGCTTTTCTGTACACTCCCGAGCCGTACCGAGGCCATAATTAGGTGAAACGCATGACATAATAGCATACACAAAAGGGCGTGGTTAGTCACTTGGTTAGTTCCCCCAAAAGAAAGAAGATGGTTGTTCAACCTTCACTAATCTTTGCAAGTATTTAAGACTATTTAAGATTAAGGGAAATATTGCAAGATCTCTCAATAGCCTAAAGTCGAACGAAATAACTTCCCTATCCGTATAGCTATGTAAGGTCAAGAGTTCGGTCTGGGTGAATCAATCGTCAAAATGGAGTCGAGTAATAGATTCAGAATAGCATTAGATGATGGCTGTCACTCATATCTCGAGGAAACATTCAGAGATTATAAAGCCCTTACTTAACGAAACTTTGACCATGTGGATCATTAAACAACATTTAAAACTGTGTTAAACTGTGGCACAAGACAAGGCAAACTGAAGACTTGAATGAAGATATTAGGCTACGAGGTAAGACAGGAACTTCCAAAGTTTCAACTTCTTTCCACAGATTATTGATTTAAAAACGAGTACCTACTAGATTTAAAAACACTTGCACAGAAAATTGTTCTGCTAGGCAGAGTTTACTATATAACATGCGTTTTTTAACAAAGAAATCTAAAACACTAAATTTCATCTACTTGGTGAGTAACCACGCACTGGCAACAGTAATGTTTCAAAGCTTGTGATTTTCTTTTCTTTTTGGTACTATAAGCGTTTTTGGCTGTATTTGTAAACTGGAGGAACGTATGTTGCAGCAAACTCAATCCAGACTTTAACGAAACTTGCATTTATTATATACATTTCGGAATTTCATAACGTGACTCCGACAAAGATACCGTCAACCTTCCCGATCATCCACTCTCCGACCGTGAAGAATCTGTCTTCGTTCATGACCTTCGAATTTTTTGTACCGAGTAACGACATCAAAAGAGAATAATGTTTTTCTAAATCTGAAATTATTAAGAACCGATTGATTATATATACATCAATCTTAAATAAGGTTCTAAAAGCGCGACTCCTTGACCTTGCATATGCGCAGTGTCACACATTTAACAATCTTGTTGATTTTCACATTCTATTACCAAGCCTAATAGAAAAGCGAAGGTGATTATTACAACAGATCAGACTTCTCGGGAAAAGGGACGATATCCCAAGTGACTTCACTAATTCTTCAAAATTATAGAAACATAGCAGCAAGGCAGAAACCAAAAGTGGTTGCGGAAACGCGTACTAGAAAGCGAAAAAGCTAATTCTGTACCAAGAGAACTTTACTATGAGATCAGCCCAACTCGTTCCCAATAACCAATAAAAGCATGGGTTACCTTTAGAAGTTGTACCACTTCCTATTTTATCAATGATTGTATTCTCGTAACAAGAACTAGTATAGTGATTGCTTGCAATTCTAGAACCAGGGCGAAAGCAGTATTGTACGTGTGATAGCACGAAGGGCGTATTCTAAACACACGTGTTATAGTGCTACGTGAGCAATCGAAAGTTCAACACATTCTCAAGGGTTTCTTTAAGAGGAAAGTATAAAGGTAGGATTTTATGAAACTGGTGAGATTCTATATGGTAATGGTTTCACCGAACTTCTTCAATTAGGATCGGTATAAGGAGTATCCCGCTGTTTTGCACAAATCACAATAAGCCAATAAGAACGAAGGATATGTTCATACAATTGGCAATTGTCGGAACTAGGTTGGCAGAATCCAATTTCAATAACGGTGCTCAGAAACTTTGTCCGATTTACTTAAAGATGTACTTTTAGAAAAACTTTAGATAATATATTGTGAGTTTCCTCTTCCTAGAAAACTGATTCTCAAACCTGTATATTTTTGTTATGCTGACAATACTTTTTTATTTTCAAACAGTTTTAAAATCCTTTTGTGAGCAATTTGGCCCCAAACTCCGCGAATCAACAACCAGACAAAAACAATAGGTATATAAAAGTCGTAAAATGTAGTCACCTGGGGCCGTTTAATCTCTTGGGAGGAAAAGGTGGTGGAAAAGTGACACCTGTTGATACCAAATGGGAGTGTAATTTGAATGTGTCTTTTCAGATTGATGACAAGTTCTGTTTTGCATTATCGACCACTGAAGAGCCTGGCATGATGGTGTGGAGTGGAGAGCTCCAAGTGGTGAAATTGGTTTAATAAGTTACAACGGTTATGGCTGACTAAATAAAGATCAGAAGTAAAGTTGGGGTTAAACTGAGTGAAGCTAGGGGGGGACATTCTTTCCTCTGTAAATGAAGCAAAAGTTCTCATGGAGACACTTCAACTGTGTGTGCCTCACCCTCTCCCCACACTCAAGTTTACACCACGTATGTAGTAAAAGATACTTACCTTTCATTGAAATATTCTATTTGAAAACGATAGGTTCCAATCTTTGCACTGTTATCTACGGAAAACCCTCCTTTAAGGGGTACTGCACAAGACAGAAGTACACACGACAGAACTTCACATGACAGAACTATGCGCGACAGAACTACACACGACATAACTACATACGGCAGAACTACTCTTGCTGTAAACTGCGTTAAAGAACTTAATTCGCAAATCTAAAACAACGAGCTCTTGCTATTTTCTCCAAAATTAACCTATATAAGAAATTCAAACTACTTTTTTAAAAGTAGGTACCTGGAAAATGTAAGTAGTACTGCCATTTCAAATAAGAAAGTCAATTTATCTTTCACCAGAGAATACTGACCGATGACGTGCTTAGCTGAATTTGTATCACGAAAGGCAGAAAATATTCTGAAAAACTTTGAAAAGAGGACGGGGACGAGCAAAACTAAAGGAGTTCCAAATAATGTGGTATTTTGTTTACTTAACTCAAAAATTCGCCTGCATCAAAGAAGACTTAGTAATTAGCACCAAGAAAAATTAGTTAAATAATTCCAGGGCTGAATTAACAGCAAGTGCGTACTTCTTACGTAACATAAATTAACGGACATTACCACAAAACATTTATCACTAACAAACAAAGCACAGTATCAAATAGTTATACAGTTTAGTAAGCAAATCTAAGTCAGAAGTTTCTTCAAATGACTCAGGAATCGGTCAACACTGGCTTGAAAATCTGATATGTAACGACAAGTCCAAGGGCCCCGGACTTGCTTAGACTAAAAGCACAAAGCTTGGTATCCTTATACTCTTCACCGTCGGAAGTTGCTTTTTCCAAGTATGGACGTCGGTGCTCTGTTGACGCAACGAAATTGGTTATAACTTAAAACGTTTTCTAAAAGCATAAGTGACATAAAACTTTCATTTCTTTACTTCATTTCCCTCAAATCTGTTAAAACAAAGAAAGAGATGAATTTGAGGAAAGATGTTGATTTTTAAAAATCGGTTCCCGGTAACCTCCCTCCCGGCCTCGCAAGGCCCTGCATTGTGGTGATAAGCGACTCATCCAACCTACTATAAAGCACCTCAAGATAAAAATGTTGGCCATTCTCCTCTACGTCATTAGTAAAACGAAGTCAGGGGTGCCTACAATCAATGCAATTGTAGAACTTCGCGGGGAAAAATACTGTAGTAAAGTAGTCCTCTTGATATTTAGAAACGTTCCTTGACAAGATAGGCTTGGGCGTAGGAAATAAATGCTCAACAAAATATCCCACAAAAATGCTAGCAAGCAGCGGACCTGATGGAGAGCCCATCGCAATACCACCAATGTGAAGATAGGTAATGTAATTGAAACAAAATCCAATAACGCTAGGTGCCATCTTAATTTAGTTTGAATTTTAATTCGAAGATACCAACTGTAGATGAACTATGATAAAAGAAGCACAGGACATAAATGTTTATTAGATGATCAAGATGTACATTTGTAAAGAGACTAACTATGTCAAAATAACAAATCAAAGGCGAATTGTCATAAAAACCAGTCTGCTGATGTCCTCATCCAATATAAGAGATCCTTCAATAGTATACCGAGAATACTTGGAAAAAATAAACTCTAACAATTGTTACAATTATCAAGCAAGCTTTTGTTGAGCTGATCGATGTGACCATAGACAGAATTGGTCACAGAGCTGCACAAAACGTATCAATCTCGAGGGACATACATTCTTGGACGTATGGATCAACGTGGCTTAATTTTGCTTTAAATGTCTTGAGAAAAATGATCGTCTTGTTTTAACTATCACCGTTTCTACTGAATATTCGTCTCTCAGGTAGAAGTTATTTTGTAAATATCTAGTGATCAGGAGAAAGGAGTGTTAATTATGTATGAAGAGGAGTGTCAACCAATTTTGGCAAGCAAGTGAAAGAGTTTGGGGACGTTTAGTATTTTAAGAATACAACGCAACTCGTTACCAAACGTACTTCGGAAAGTCGCAGGCGACTTTAGACGATTTGTTTGACATATTAAAATAAAACAGTCACTTAATTCCAGAGAGCCAAATAGTTGCACGGATCTAAGCCGCACGAATACCACTACACGGATCATAAATGAGCGAGAGAGCAACACGGTAAACAAGAGGAGAAAAGAATGAGCATATAACGACTTAAATTCCGAGAGACTGCGCTATTTTTTCTTGAACATAACATTCTCCCGTTGGTGATAGAACACTTGGTGGTATTTGAAGTAACATTTTGTAACGATTTGCGGCTCTTTACACTTACATAAGTTAGAAGTAAGACAAGTGACTTACACAATGTCACACCGAGTTGCTAGAGACTGGGATCAAACTCACAATGTGAATTCGGCCCCAGTTTCCAGCACCTCGGTGTGACCTTTTCCTCCTGACTTGTCGTCTTATCGATAAGGACACTTACCACAGCAACTGCACTATACTTGCACTAACTTGACGAGTTTCAGCACCGAACAAGTTTAAATATCAAACAACACAAGCACTTTACTCTGTTAGATTAATATCTGTTGTTAGATCATCTTGAACAATTTAAGATTTAAGACAATAGAGAAGCCATTTAGTGATAATAAAAGCCCTTTACAAAAATGAATGTATTCTTCTGCTTCCAGATTCATCTTTTCTTAGTTGTACTTTACATTGGGATCCATGTGATTACAATCCTTTTGGAAACAACCTTAGTAGATACTCTTAATTAAAGCTTCCTTGTCTGACAGTTCCGTCAAAAGAAGAGCTGGCTTGTTTTTTCTCTTTTAAAAGATAGACTAGAAGATAGATAGATGTCTCTGAGGGCAACTTATTTTATAGGAAGCTCAGCATTGTCTTATGTGCATTTTCTAGGTTTGCTAACGTTGATCAAAAGCGTGACAGACTGACTTCTTAGAGCCACAAATATTGCTGAGATATGGGGTTCAGAGGAGAAGAGAAGCTTAGAGTAAGTAGAACATAAATTAGAATTGTACTGTGCACCTTAATTTGGGCTCTTCTATTTAAAAAAAATCATTTAATTTCAATGCAAATTGAAAGTATGTCAGATGGTTTATATTTCTATGGTTCCAAATTGCAAATCGATGACTATGCATAACCAGACAACTTGCAGTTGCCAGGGATAAAAATACAGTAAGATGACGAGTCGAATATAGTGATAAGTGTTGAAAGAAGCGCTTTTACAGAAAAAAATGTAGAATAAAAATCATTAAATACTACGCTACATACATAAAAATAAACGACCAAGGGTATATTTTTTGAATTTTGACATAAAGAGAGATGTGAAGCATTTACAAGAAGACTCCTAGAGTGAAACCAATTAAACACACTTTAGGAGGGCTTATTCAAATGGGTTAATCTGTTCTGGTAGACAAATCCCTTATCTACAGTCATCCTTTCTGGTATAGCATAAGTTAATGGTATGAATTTGCATGCAATTTTTAAAAGATAAGATAGTTTGATTATGCTTATTCATTTCAAACTTTAACAGTTCCTTGATATCAAATTCCATGTCGCATGAGAGATACAAATACAACAAAGTTTTTACCTCAATCCAAATTTGATTCTAGTTCTTTGAAACTAAGGACACTGCATAATTTTAGGTGGGGTGGATACAATTTAGGCAATCTACTGGTTAATATATTTTCATGGTTGTTCTGTCTATACAAGAAAAATCTACCCTAATGTGAGCATAGTTTTATGTTCTGGCTGCTGAATATCAAACTATTTCGTTTTAACGATATACTCTCCAAATGTTAAGTTTTTTTATGGTTTATCAATTTAAACATAGGAGCTGTAATACTACCTATTGTAGCCTATTGTAGAAGAAACAAAGCGCCACGTTAAACATGTTTGAACAGATATCAAAGAAATAGAAAAGTACTTCACCAAAGAGTGTTTATCTGAGAATCGACGGGATTAAAGCCTGTTTCTGTGGCAGGAAAAAAAGCATATTTTCTCGGCATCGCATAACCAGATTCTGCTCGGGATTTTTTCACAAATGATCTTGATTTTAGAGACCTCCCTCCCCTCCTACGTAACTTTTCCAAAGTAACTCCCAAGGTACTGTCCTTAACTACTAAAATTTATACGAAGTCTAAAATTTGCCTTCATGTTAAGCATTTTCCTTGTAGGAAACTTTTGAAATTGATGAAGTTATATAAAGTACCAAATAGGGAAGTGGATAAATGCACTAATTGGTTCTAAATTAAGGACGTCTTTGTTTAATTGCGCAATTGACTCTAAACCTAGACGTCTCAGTTACAATTTTTGTCCATTTTCGACATTGCTAGAACTTTTCGATCCAAACATTTTTTCAAGATCTGTTAAACATTTGTAGATCGGGATGCCACTATTTCGTGACTGATCCAAGTTTCAAATTTCTACGGGCGGGAAATGGCAGTCAAAGTTCGTGAGGTCGGGGTGCCAAACGCCCTCCCGGGCAGAATAGAGTTAAAGCTCTTAATATATACAATGTAGTCTTCCTCTATTTTCACACTAACTGTTCTCCTCTAAATATTTGCAATTATGGTTTTAGACATTTTTGTAAATTAATCTATCACAGTCCCCTTGACAGGCATAGAAGCTGTTTTGATTAAGGATGTTTTAATGTGCTAAAAAAATGCAAAAAGTTGTGAAAAAATAAAGAAGATTTACTTATAAGAAAAAAATTAAATATGTTGGGACATACTTAGGAAACCGGCACCGGCCTCCTGTCTTCGTACAGCTCTGGAATTTTTTTGAATTTTATCACATCGTCTTTGTCATTGATTTGTTTATAGAAATCATTTCTATTTAACAAGGGTATTCTTTCCCGAAGCAAAACATTTTAATCATTTTGTATAGTGACATAATCAAGTGCTAGACATGAATACTACGCAAGAACATTTATGGACAATACTTTCCTCATTCTTTTACTGACGGACAGATCATAGGCTATTGTGATGAGTCACGTATATTTTATCAGGCAGTTGGAACTCACAAGTAAGATTGCAGTGAACATATTATCCATAAATCACGTTTATTCATATCATACATGTTACTATCATTAAGAAAAATAAAGCTGTTTTGAGAGTTTGCCAATTTAATACAACACGATTTTGGTTTCTTTTATAACCCTAATGAATTTCAAAATAATTTACTCTGAAGTCTTTTGGAATTTCTCCAGCTGATGACTATAGGACGATGTATTGTACAGTCTGATGGAGAAATGTACTTGGCCCGGGGCGCTTTTCCGGAGCATTGAGAACTGATTATCTCATTGAAAGACTGAGTGAATACGTACTAAGGTCTGTTTCCGTGCCATTCTTCGTCATTGTGCAGGTCACGTCGATACCGCCGTTCTCTATCTGTGACCTGTTTCATAAGATCAACTGTATTGTAACCCTTATTGTCAATTTGAACGGCATCATTTTTTTGTGCTTGATTTTCTTTCGTGATCTAAATGGTTGTATACTACATGAAGCCTTCGTCTCGTGTACAAGATTGATGATAACACGTTGGGTGATGAGTAGAAGTGCGTCGATGAATAACATCACTAGAAGAAAGGAAGAAGAAGAAAGAGGAGGAGAAGGAGAAGGAAAAAAGAGAAAGAAGAAAAAGAAGAAAAGGAAGAAAAAAAGAAGAGGAAGAGGAAAAAGAAGAAGAAAAAGAAAAAGAAGAAGGAGAAGAAGGAGAAGAAGAAAAGAGGGAAGACTTCCGCAATCGGGGGCACGTACACCTCTTTTCTCTGGACTAGTACACTTTTGTGTTAAGGGTGGTCCTCATCCCTATACCCCGCCAAATGCTGACCCTCCCCCTAAGCATTGTCGTTCTCATGTTACCAAGCCTGTAAGGGTTGAAGGTAGAGTAGACTTTAGCACCACGAACTTGAATTGAACCCCGGTCAAAGACTACTCCAGTAGGCCTACCACTGGGCCAGCATGACATATGCATTACATAACCTTAAAAAATGGAAAATAAAATTTGCAAAATTTCTCCACTCTTCCACTTTCTTCATTCCTACCTCACTTTCCCCCTTATTGACTTTCACTTCACTCACTTCCTCGTTTCCTCTCCTTCTGCCTTCTTTATCTACTAGCTTACGTATTTAATTCTTTACTTAATTACTTACCCGTACTTGAACTTTATACCCGGTCATTGTATTTTTGCAAAACGTTATAAATTTCATTTAGGCCGTTTTCAATTCTCTAAGTCGCTTTTCAGCCAGGTTGGCTAGTTGCATGTGTTCTGAATCATCTTTCTCTTCTCACTGATTTTGCTGAGAGCGTTGTTTTAATCGCCACCCTACTAAGGCCACCGCTTTTACGTCATGCTCATTGTTTGAACTTATGAGCCTCCCAGCATGCCTATCGATGCAAATCGTACCATAGAGCATGCGTAGATAATAGGAAATGTATAGCACCACGTAGCTAGCTACAAATCGTTCTTTCAATTCTGAAAGTTGACATCAAGTATCAGATCAAAAATTAAAACGGCACATATTCGGATGTGGAGTATTTCTCAGCAAGCAAATTTTAATGGACTACTAAAATCCTTAAAAGTAGAAAAGTGCTAATCCATTCAACTCTGCAGATAAAGACAACTTGGAAAGTGGTAAATATGACACCTTGTATAGATACAGTAGTATCCATAGTGATACACTGACAAAACCCGACGTTCCCTGGGGGGTGCGAGAGTAGACCCCCTTTTCCAATATGTACAAGTGGTTTGAGCCCAAGTTTTCTGTTTTTGGTACCACTGACAATTACTCCACAAAGGATGCAGCGAACGATGCCATCAATCACAGACCTGCCAAACTTAACAGTATTTCTACTGGGCTTTCAGGGACTCTGTAACTCCCGAGGGAGTGGGTCGTATGTGTTTCCCTTGTATGAAATCCTGGGAAATGGTCATCAAGGGGTAATAATACTTTTAAATGCCCTTTGAAGTCTTAAGAATCTGAAAAGTACAAGGCCTTCATAGAAGAGTCATTTTTAAGCTGTCATCAGCACTTTTTGTGAAGAACGTTAAAACACTCGAATTTTTTGCTTTATGTTTATGATAAGTAAAACATGTTTCGATACAGTTTTTATCTTTTGGTTATCAAATATGATGAAAATGTAAGATGATCTAGTTTTCTTGTCGAATTTGGTTAAAGATTAGTGAAACAGATAGACCAAAGTTTGTTTATGTTAGCATAATAACCTGGTAAACTGACATCTTACATACACTATTCTAGTTGGAGACGACTTGCACTCATGGTTTTCCCTTGTTTTTATTCTCTATTATTCTCCATATTTATCAGAATTTAAAATTTTGTATTCTCTGCCACCTAGAACATATCAATGGGAATTAAGTACTCTACGTAGAATTTGCTTGGCCTCTGAGAGAGATGAGAAATGATGAGAGAGATTTAGCATATTTAGATATAGTATATTATAGCAGAGAGATATAGCATATTGCATATTTTAATGTACCACCAGTAGGGACAATGACGTCACTATGGGGCAATGCAATGTCCGAATTTTAGTAGCTTTTTTAAAAATTCTGTAATATGAAATTTTTGACAAACGGGACCAAGTTGACCTAAAAATATGCCCATTCCAAAATTTAATCAGCATACTACTACAGGGAGGGGCACATGGCCCCCTAATAGGAATGGGATTCAGATATTTGCTCTTCTCCTGATCGAACTTTTCTGCTCTGAACACAACCCTGCTTTTTTTATAGGAACAGAAATATATGTGTCTCAGTTGTCGAGAGGCATGGCTAACTGGTGTAGTGCCATCTACAGATAAGGCAACGGGGGGGGACTAAAAGTCTATTTCTACACACAAACAGTACCACTGATACGCACATGGTGCTGCTGATCCATTTTAATTCTACCTTAACGTTTTATCACTCACCTTCCAGTCCTTCGATCAAAACATAATAGGGCGTTGAAAATTAAAAATTGGTCTTTAGGAGATCAGAAATTGAGATAATCGATGAAACACCTGGTTTGAAGGAAACCTTGATTTATGGTGAAACTGACTAACCTATACCGATGGAGTCTCGGTAACGTTACATTACAACATCGAAACGCTGGCATGAAAGCTGTTGAACTAACGAGGGAAAGTTATGACGATGATTTATGAATTAAGGTAGGATTTTAAGCATGCCTTTGTTGTTTAATTTACTACAAACGTAGGAATTCTTGTATAATTATGAAATGGAATTTATGGAATTTTTATCACAAAAAGGTGTGTTCAGCCGATACATAGAGATTCAACTTACTCTTATGAAATCAAAAGCTTGTGAGAAAACTATTTGCGTAAAAGCATTGAATGAATGTACCCCTTACGTGAAACTAATCTACCTTACCCGAACTTATCTTTTTACAGGCTAGGAAAGCAGACAGGTGACTATTTTGCAGCTGCGTTTTTTAAATGTTTGATCATAAGGGTCTAAGAGGATGAAAATCAATGCCAGGATGAATAACATAATGAGGGAATTGTGCACCAACATTGCTCTAGTCACACGTAGCAGGTTGACATTCGGGTAAAAACGTGTTAGAATGTTTCTCTGTCGATCTATAAAGATGATTCATAGCAGTAGAGTCAGCCTCATTCTTTGAATATGTGAGCAAGATATCATATGGCTCATCAAAGAAATGTGTAGAAGATAATAGCAATAGCATTGATCGTTCAGAAGGTTCTGTTTCCATCAAATATAGCAGAGAAAAACGGTGTTTGGTCTGATATAGCCTCTTCTAACTGGATAAGCTAGTTTAAGGCAGCATAGTTCTAGCCATTTTCATGACCAATGTCATCATTGTCATCACCATTATTAATATTATTTTCGTCATCATCATCATGATCATGATCATCATGATCATCATCACCCCTGTCTTCACTATCGTCATTGCAATCGTCATCATCGTCAATATCATCATCATCATCACCATTATCATCCTTATAGTCCTCATTATTTTCATCGTCGTTTCCACCATTATCATCACAATCATCATCATCATCAACATCATAATTGTCGTCATCATTATCATCACTATTGTCAACATCGTCATCCTCATCCTCGTGCTCATCATGATCATGATCATCATCATCAGACTGGTATGATGGTCGCCATCAATCCCTCGAAAGAAGGTAGGGAAAGGAGCTCTAATGTACACGAACACAGCTATTCAGAGAATGTTTCCTGACTTCCATAATCCCTCTGTTCTGAAGTTGCAAATCGCACTATATTTTGAAGTTAAATTTTAAAAAAATTGGTAAGAAAAAGGTGCAAGCTGTGTCAGCTTTCTAGCCGCTACTCTTCCGTCCTACCGCTAGTGGACGCTCTTGCATGAAAAGAATAGTAAAGAAACGCACGTTATGCTAAAAACGAGAGAGGTACATACTGTCCTCTTAATTTAACTAGTTATTACGTCATTTAATCAGTAAATAAAATACTCAGTAATTAAGTGCATACTGTTGGTATGCTGACATCATGTTAAAACATGACTCGTTTACAAGATTTGAGAATAGTTATACTCTCATACGGATTTTCGTTACGATAATGCGCTGGGAAAGTGTGACGTAACATTTTGAAAATGTTTGAATTATGGAGAAAATACTCAATTTTCATGTTGCCCTATTAGTAAGAACGTCAATGACCAAAATGGAGGGTGTTGCCTTTTTCCAACACCGAGATATCAGCTTTCAAAGTTTTAGATCTCTCTAACAAAACCTTATTATTTGATGCTGGTTCCTAACAAGGAACCAAGGAAGATTAGCAGAGCTTTGACCAGAGGATTTTGAAATTCAGACGACTAGTTTAAACACTACAGATCTGGCAGTTTGGGAAACAGCTTATTCCAGGGTTGCCGTTAGATACCTGGAGTCAAATCTTACTATTTTCAAAACTTTTGATTTGTGACGTCATCACTTTCCCAACGCATTAACTAGACAAAGTTGTCTTAACTAAACAAAACCACGAGCAAGCAAAGGCTGCAATTGGAATCTGGACTTACATAGGAACGCAACGGGTTTAAATAACTTCACCAAAGAAAAGTCTTTAAAGCAGACAGTGCTCTAACAAAAGCCACTACAAATTTCACATTTCTCCAGTCCTCTTGAGATTCATACTGATAGTTACCCAAGGTGCCTTCTTTCGAAACTGAAACCCGAATAGGCACAACAGGGGTTATCCTTCACTAGCTACACAGAAAAGGGAGAATGCGATTAGTACGACGCCTTCTCAAAAATGAAGTCGTATAAGGAACATCTCTTTCATTCAAGCCATCAGAGACGAACACCCTAAGCT
Source organism: Carybdea cf. marsupialis auct. non (Linnaeus, 1758) (assembly GCA_010016065.2). Lineage (NCBI taxonomy): Eukaryota > Metazoa > Cnidaria > Cubozoa > Carybdeida > Carybdeidae > Carybdea > Carybdea cf. marsupialis auct. non (Linnaeus, 1758). The sequence goes on along the minus strand of JAAAKL020002720.1, from coordinate 4,547 downwards.
CATCAAACGATTCTTTGCTTCTCAAAGCATCTTAACTTTCATGTGATTTTCAACTGACCAACTCAATTCCATTTTGGCCCTCTGATACAAAGTGTTAAAACAAACTAGCTTGGGTAGCAGTAATTTGTATACCTGCTTTTTGCTTGACAATTTTACGGCATAAAGATTTACAGTTGTCAAATCCAGTCCCCAACCGCTTTTCTATTACTTCCAACATATTGTATCTTATAGACTCTGCATACCGGCATGTAGACAACACCCTGACAATTGCAAGTCAATCGGCCATACCGTATATCAAACGCTCGACAATGATGACGATTCGCCGGAAAGTTAGTTTAATGAATGAAAGGGTAAATCCCGTAGTTCTTACGCCCTTTGCAACCATGACAACCTATATTACATTGCTACTTGAAAGCGACGTACACAAAATGTTCTTTTGTAAGGCTCAAAATAACTCTAAGGCGTTTCTTCGGGTAATCATTGGATTATTTAAACATAAACGTGTTTGTAATCTATTTCGGTGAACAAGCCAAAGTACCAAATGGTGTGACAGTAGTAACTAAGCTGCCATCTTTTGCACTGTATGGATCATAACGAGAAACACCTGCAAGGCCACAGTTCGGCCCAATCTATGAACCAAAACGTGAGCCCTCGGTATAGACTGCATATGAAATTTGATTTCCTTCGCTCTGGTAGATGCCAAAGTTTCCTATTTAGCATTAATGCATGTAGCAAAGAGAAAATGTAAGCACCACTTCGGCAACCTGTATTTGCAAGGAAAATTTTCATAATGTGATGAAAATAAAGGGTTTAAAGGGCTCACGAAACTTGCCGATGGGTCTAAAACAATGGTCAACATTTTGTGTTATGGTGGTCAAGACGTGAAGACCCTCAACATTGCAGTACAACAATTTCTATCCAAAATCTTCCCAGGTATGTCAGCATTCAATAAGAAGAATGGCACCTCATTAGCATGCACCGTCTGGTATTCTCTTCCGTCATGACACCTTCTGACGTACTGAGAAGAACCGCGGCAACAAATTAAGAGAAATGAAATGAGAGAGGTATTGACAAAACTTTATAAAGAACTTGTATATGAAAACTCTCCAGTTGCATGCGCGAGTGTCCCAAAGTTGTTATCCTGGCCCCCGCTCCATTAATGAGGTTCGGATTCCTAAATATTGTCACAAATAATTATCTCTTCTACTTTCTGTAGATCGTAAAATCAACCATGGGGAATACGGTTGTGAAATTCGTCTTAATAGTTGTCTGCGTCTCCAAAACGACCCCTCTCTGCTCTTATTCCGTTCTGGCAGTAATGTGGATGTCCTGTAGTGTAAACCGTCCAGGATCCAAGACCAAAGGATCGTTGACCTCGCCTGTTTGGAAATTATCACTGATCTTAGTTGAAAAAAGCTCATGACCTTCTGTGGGGCAGTTGCTTGTCATCTGTGATGACGACGGTACCAAAACGAGTGGAGTCGAAGAACACGACCGATTTTCTGGTCATAACTTAAAGTAAGAAATCAATGATGAAGTTGCGGGCTAGGAATAAGCACCGACCAACTTATTTGATCAATACAATGGATCAATCAATACAGACGCTGACTGCGAATAAGATGTCACAAGTAGAAACATGTTTTAGGTAGTGTTGCCGACACAAATACATATTTCTGGTTCAGATACTTTATGCGGTTGTTTTGTTAGTGGCGGGCAGGGCTTCGAACCCAAAGTTTAGATGTCCTGAGATTAAGACACGTCGGACACTTAGACGTCCCTATGACAGTTATAAACTCATATGTGACATGCAACCTTGAAAGCCCTAAAAAAAGTAACAAATGGGCCTTTGAATCTATAACGTCGGCAAGGCGGAAGGGCAAAGAGGCAAGAATTTCATTGTTCTCAAACAATGCGATCAACAGTATATTTCAATCGTATTCAATGCTTAAGATACCTCAAAACGTGGACGCAAAAGCTTGAGAAATTTCATTCCAAAGCAATTGTCCCTGATCAACTTAGTTTGAGTTGAAGATTCAGTAATCAATTGTTACGAAAACTGAAAACACTTTACTAATGGGTAGCTAAAGTGCAATAGCATATTTTGTATTATTTTAATAGAGCCTAAGTCAATTTTAAATCCTTGGGATCTTTTCAGAGAATGGTACTATGCACGGTCTTTAGTGTCATTGAGCCAGAAAAGTGTGAAAATATGCGGAAAATAAAGTTGATGTATTTTGAACTTCCAATAGTCGCCAACTATTGGTTTTTAAATAGGTACGATTTCAAAAGCAAGGTATCAGAATGTTAATGGGACATCCTCAACATAATCTATCCCTGAATGGCAACGTATCGAAATTTGGGGAAAGCCAGGTCTTAGATTCATGTATTACCTTTTCCCACCGACCATGTAGTATAGCTATGGATACCCTGAACGCTTAAGATCAAAAGCAGCACCACCACAGCAAATTTTCCACATCAACGCACTAATACACTTTCGCAAGCTATCACAGCGCGAGTAAAATTACTTCACAGGGTGGTTCACAGAAGTGGTGTCCTGTTCTTCCTGTTATCGAAAGTAAAACGAAAATTTCTCATCTTTTTTATCAATCTTTTACTATCTTCCGAATTCAACACTTTCAAGGTATGGTACTGGACAAAAAATTGTATAAAATATCGAAAATGTTTTAGTATTGAAAAACTTTCTTCGTCTGACTTATAATCATCATGATCTTGAAATCATCGTGCAATATTTAGCACCGAAATCTTCTAATTGTTGAATCAGGTCCTTTTTTGGATTCTGCCTGAAGTTGTTTCACAAGGTGCCTTTATTTTTATGATGTCACCCAAAATTCTATTTGAAGGTGAAGTCAGTGTATTGTTACTTTGTCAGTCAGCCAGAATGAATAAATACCAAAGCCACTGGTTTTCCAACCTTTTCACACTGCAATCCCTATGAGTAAACCGATACGACCCCTATTCATAAGTTCATATGAAACTAGACTAATCGGCAAATAAAGACTGTTATTGAGTTTGACCGAATGCTAAGCAAGCTAAACATTAAGAAATACACAATGTTATACACACTGTGATCTTTTACTTATCGAGAACACGCAAGCCTGTAGTGGTAATGACATCTGACCTTTTCCATTCACTCTTAGAAGAATGACTTACATCATTGTTCGAGATAACAGAGTTGTGTCCCTGTTCACAGTGATTAGTTCAATTCAGTTACACGAGATATATGGTATAATACAAGAAACACGGTATAAAATGAAATGAGTAGAAATAGTATGCTTAGACTCAAAAGATACCAGTAATATAACTGATTCGAACTTCAGAATCTGGTTTTCCTGTTTAAATAGTTTCTCCTGGACCGATGTAGAACTCTTTAAATACAGTTCGTGCTTCATTAGTACTACAGAGCTTGTGCTAGAGCTTCAGCAAGTGTAAACTAGCTTTGAAGCTTTTGTCGTGCTGTGCGGGTAAAGAATAATGACAAGTTTACATCATTGTTCGAGATAACAGTACTATTGAGACATGCTTCAGCACAAGGGGACTTGTTGTCTATACTTAAATATGTGGGGCTCCATGATCCCTCTTTGAAAAAGTCACCAGTGGTATAACTTTAATACTACTGTGCTACTGTAAACAACAGTACCATGAAACTCACCTCTTTTACGTTGAAAAGGAGAACTCCCGCAATACGAGCTTCGTTTGCTAAGATGTTGAATGGATTCAGTTCTATAGTGCCTTTGCTACCAATCACCTAAAAATATTTAACAAAATTAAACAAAGCAATGCCTTATAATACTTAGAATTACTTAATGCTACCTTCAAGAACTGCAGTAGTACAGTAGCGTGCTACTTAAATATGGATTAACTAAGATTTGGGCACCTTCTTGTTGATTTAGTTGTGGTCTGAAATGAGCTGGGAATCATATGGGCGTTATCTGCGAAATATACTACGGCAACAGCATATTAAAAGTATACACCTCCCGAGTACGACATTCTCTTACGAGTGCCCTACTTTAATGATGTTTTAATAATACAACGGTATTTCATGCTTTTCATGCTACGCAGTCTAGCTGGATTTACTTTTTCATATTTAATTTTTCATTCTTCGACCACAGTCGAGAGTGACCCGAAGGCAGGGAGGGGCGCCACTACTCTTCCTTGTGTTTCCACAATTTGACCACAGTATGAACTGGTTCCCATTTCCCGATCTAGGAAGGATGACCTCTGGATTGGCGGCCAACTTGATGGCTCAGTTTACAAATCGATGAAACAGACAAATTTTCTGATCGCCCAGAATGGGATTTGAACCTGGAACCTTCTGCACTCAAAGTTCAGACTGAATCACTGAGCTATCCAGGCGTTCATGGATTTACGTACTTAAGTTAATTACTGTTAAGGTATGTCATAGGAGTATTATTGTAATTAGTGCTACGTGTTCTGTAGCGTTGAATATCGTCCTACTGACGGCATGACGGCGAAGATATTTTCTCAGTGACGTTTTCGAAACTATGACACTGCACTTCCACGAGCGC
>JAAAKL020002719.1:0-25125 GCA_010016065.2 Carybdea cf. marsupialis auct. non (Linnaeus, 1758) | reverse complement strand
TGCGCAATGCGGAGACCGTGGGTTCGATTCCCCGTGGTCCCACGATTTTTCACCTTCGAGAATTTACAACGCCGATGGCTACATTCAGTCATTACAGATATGAGTTACGCTGGTAGCTTCTTATCATTTTGAATCCTTATTGTAAAATAGTAGCCACCTCTTGAAAGGGCTACTTGAGATTTAACCACAACTAAGCGAAAGTCGCTTCCGAAAGTTCTTCCTTGACATCGTAACTTATTCAACTAACATGCTTACCAGATATCTGTGAAATAATGAATTCGGTGTATAGAATGTATTGACATAGCTGATTTGTTAATATTACTATTACGGAATTATAACACTTGGGTTTCGGGCAGGGGATAAGACCCTTCCCATAATTACCGGGGAAAATATTCCACCCAATGCAGAATCACTGCCTGGGAATGTCTTTGATAGTCCTTCAAGCTTTTAAATAGTTGACTGACAAAATCTATTCAGGGGATATACCACCTACCCAAGTACTTTGGCCTTTTATTTTAGTAAAGGATAGTGAATTTCAAGGTGGGATGTGTTGTCGATTTCGTGGGTAGGTTATTTAGTCTATCGATCACTAAAAATAACTCACTCTTGGAAGGAATTTCTACATTTTCATTAATATGAGAAATAGAGAGAGTGTTTATCCGTAGGATCCGTACAATCATAAATCGCCCATTTCGAGCAATACTGCTTCACAACAAACCCAAGGTATAAGAGTGCGCCGACAAGTAACTTTTTCTAGCTGGCACCTATCCCGGGGAGGGGATGGAGAGCAATACCACCTGCAATTTTCGTACTTATTCCCCGTATCACATGTCAAAAAGAAAGCTCCTATGATTATTTTGAACGACAAGGTCGAAGACGTTTCGTCCCCTCATCCCCCCAAATCAACAAATTTTGTCCTCCCAACTTAGCTTGTCCCTTAAAAACTAAGATTCTGCCTACGTCCATTGTTATGAGAAAGTTTGTGTTGTAGAAACACAAAATAACGACTGTTAACCATAAAGCTTAGTCTCAGCATGTTCCGAGAACTGCCGATTGACGGAGGCACCGAATGCTGGCTCCAACGATTGACGGATCCACTTAGCGACAGATATATCGACCGCGGGTATCGTGAAAAAATGTACCATTCGCACTTTTTGGATTTTTCTTAAAATCATTGATATAGTACAAGAGACTTTGCTGATTTATGATAGGTATAGCGCAGTCCATAAAAAACGTGAACAATATCCCATCAGGGAATTACTCTATAAAAGACACTAACATACAATCATCCCCCGATGTATTTGGGGAGTGGTGACTGAGAGGAAAGAGTGTAGACATTTACTTGTAAATTTCATCATGCTCGTTTTCCAGTGACATTTCCTGAACACTATTTCTTCTTATTGCGTTCATCCTTTACCAAAGTTTATCATCTGCATACCCTATTCATAGTCCCTGCTTCATGAATTAACGTGTCCAAGTGGCGAAGACTTAGGAAACATGACCAAATGTTTCATGGTTCAAGTCCCCATGGGGCTCTTGGACTCATGATTAAGGGGTTGTGATTTTGAGTAACTCTTCACTTCTCTTTCCTACTATGTGGCCAAGTTTGAGAACTCCCCGTCAAAGATGCTGGCAATGACCTTTGGCTAACTGATCTCAGCAAAAACCGCATTCAGCTCAGAAAATTGCAGGCACTATAAGAAGACTGTAGCATGCTTTGTCAAAAAGCATAAAACATGAGTCTCATTTGCGGCCCCCATAATAATAGCGCGGCCCCTTTTCAATTCTTCACTCTATTTTCTCTTTTTTTTGTCGTGATAAGGTAAAATCAGTATTTTTTCATGAGTCTTCAAACGTACTTCAAGAGGAATAAAATAAGTGGTCAATACTGAGTACTGAACGTCTTTATGTTTAAAACTGGATGAGGCGCGGGTTCAACACCAGCAAGGACACCTTGTATTTACAAGTGTGCACTTAGCGCTTATAACGACTGTAGATATAAAAGAGCGGTTATAAGAGTTTTGAACCCTATGAATACCTTACTGATAATCATCATAAGCCCTGTAATCGTAATAAGGCCATGGAAAACAAAAGCAAACAAATAATAAAAACTTTTGATATCTATCGCTTTCATCACGAGTGAACATTGTACAATCCTCATTCTTTCCGGGAAAGGAAGCAAATACAAGGAACAGTTGGATTTTTCTATGGAATATTCGTAAACATTATTGACTCATCCTCCTTTATTCTAGCTACATAAGCTTAGTTAAAGGAACAGTTATTGCTAAAAATTGCCTTACATCATTTTAGGGCTTGTATTCGCAAAAAAGCAGATGATCAGTACAGAAGTGTAATTTTCGCTTATTCTTTTCTTGCAGATTATACCCCCGATCGAAAACCTTCAGCTTTTTCTTTTATATTTACAACTCCTCGGATGTCTCAAGTCCAAGAAAGCAGCACAAGCCGCAAAGTCCTTCATGCCTCCAGACACCATCGCCACAATCGAGGTTTAACGCAATCAAATTCATGACGATGCAGGGGCGACTGATTGACTTGCAGCGCAAAGTAAACAATAAGCTATCGTGTTAACTCTAATCGTTCTTGGCGTGATAAACTCGCAGTGAGTACCACGGTTCAGTATCCCAGATTTCCTATAGTGTTCCAACGTCCCCTTCTATGAATCGAAGAGGATATCATCTTTGTATTAATACTACAGAGTACAAACCGCAAGTATTACGTTTGCTCGTAAAGTTCTCCATCAACTGCCATCACCTCCACAACCACATTTGTGGCCTTGATACGCGCAATTTTATCTCGCATTGTACATTCACTGTCGGCAACGTTACATCTGCAGGTCATGTGACCTATTTGATGAGTTTTGTTGATAATCATCATAATCTTTGGACAAACTCTGCAAGAGCATTGAAAACCACAAGAGAACAATGAGTGGATTGAGTAGTTGCCACGATTTTAAATCCTAAAACATTGTAAAAGCACTAGAATGCAAACGACCAGTACCGTGGAGAGCTAACACATTCAAGTTTCCTTTTCCCTTTCCACCTAAAAAATGAAAACATTAGTTTCATTTCCCATGTAAACACAAGAGTATTCAAATGTCCTTGGAGAAGCAGCCATTATTTTGTTGTCGATTCTCTGCTTTCATTGGTTGGGTGCCCAATGACGTATGGGAGAATTACGAAGCCCAAAATGCTGTCCCGAGTTTGTCGAATTTCATTTGTCAAGACAGGAACTTTCTCAAAGAAAAACCGGTAACTTGAAAAGCAGGATTCAAACACCATGCTCAATAAATCCCTAAAGATATGGTGTAAAATCGTGGAGAAATATATTTTTTAAAGCCTAAAACTTAAAGAATTATTTGCAGATCCCAACTAGTTTGTATTTTTATCTTCAGAGTGACAATATTGTGCTGTAGTAAATGATGCAGTTAGCGTATTGCGAGAATAAGCACCAAAAGAAGAGCCTGCGAGAAAATATCACGAAGCAAACTTATTAAAAGATAAAGCTGACGAAAACGAACGAGAGATAAGTAAAATAGATTATATAGATGGGTCGTAATAGAGGATATAGATGGGAGTGAGTGGACGCTGAAAGGCAAGAACTTATAATGAAGGTAAGAAAGCTGTCAAACAAAATTGTTCAAGGCTATGAAGTGACTGATTCAATAACTAAAGAAAGCATTCGAACAGTTGTTAGGTAAACGTAGAAATCAGCCCTCCTCCTCTCTATACGAATACCAGTCCTTATCAAAATTCAACAGGGCTGGAGAAAGAATGTCAATAAAAAGTTGTAAAAAATTAACCTGCCAAAATTTAGTTAAAATTACTCAAGAGTCACATACTATAAACCCAACTTCATGGCATATAATAACTGAACTGTTGCTAGTGTAACGAAGACAGGGGCATGCAAACCTTTTCACGTCAGCCGGCCAAATTTTGAATTTCTATTTATGCCGCCAAGGCATGCAGCTAGTTTCGTAAGTAAACGATTTCAGAATGCTGTAGCGTCCTCGGATTGTGCAGCATTAAGTAATAAATTGCTACATAAGTGGAACCAGGTCCTTAGCTGGCAGCATACTGAAAGGGGAAGGGGGGCACAGGTCCTTTATTTTGTAATAACTTCTATCACCCAAGAGGCAACTAATAGTAAAAGACACCTGTAATCAAATACAGAGTCGATTTAAAATCGATTACCAGAAGTCAGGTAACTATTTGACACTGACATGGACACAAATACTCGCTCGGTTTTTTCTTCAAGGAGCAATGCCCCTAACAACCTGACCGTTGAGAGCAATGCCCCTTGCCCCCCCCCCCCCGCTACGAGCCTGAGTGGAACAGTTCCACTCTGGAGCTCACTTTTCTTATTAAAAGAGGTTAAACCTCCTGAAAAATATGGAGAGGAGGGGTGGTAGGGAGCAAGCTTAGTACACATATTTTTGCATACAAATTAAACAGCATAATCTAAAAGAACAGAATGTCAAAAGTGTTTCCTTTCCTTACGCCCATATTTAGATATCTCCACCGATTACCTTACTTTGACCTGTACCGAAGTAATTAACAGCCTTCCTATCTTAAATTTACAATGTACTCTTGCCAGGTGGCCTCTAATCTTTTCTCATTTCAGAAATATATTTGGTGAATGTGACTGAGTGGTTGAGGTAAACCAAACTTATTCCCTGCCTAACTGATGATAGTGCTTCTCTGTTACTGTAAATCATTTCTACTGGCAGCAAAATATGATTGAACTACTGGGATTTTCCTGCCGTTATATGTTTTCCAGGAGCCCATGACTCTGTTCCCGGACATTTGTTGAAATGTTTATAATAAACTGAGGGGAAAACGACAACCCTTAAAAGGAATCCTGGGTCAGATTTGGCCAAGTTTTTCACAGCATGTGCGTCTGATGAACGCTTAGATACCAACACCAACAGTATTATTCCAGATGGATTGTCAGTAAAGGCGAAATCGTAAAGTAACAGGCACAGAACGTCTACCGTCATCTTAACGTTGTATTTATACCCATAGGTTGAAGTCAACTGGAATAGTATATTCGATGATCTACCATATCTGAGTTGTAACTTAACAGTGCTTGAATTTTAAATGCCTTTCGGGGGAATTTTGGGAGCAGTTGATTAATAATAGAGAATTCGTTAAAGTATTTTCTCCTTGCAGTTTTGTTATTTTTAACGCAACTCGTTCCAGTCACCCAAACAGAGGCTAGGTTGCCCCCAAAAGATCCTAAACTATTAAGAATGACCATCGGATAGAAAAGTATCTTGTTTCAAAGATAACACTCAATAGTTAAGCTTTATGACAGCTGTTTTCAAGTGAAATTGATAGAATACATTATATTAGCTAGACAGCTTGATAGAATAGTTGCCTATGTGACTGCATACAAGCAGGCTGTTTGTCAACGATGTAGAGATGAATGTTTTCATTTTTATCCACTATATGCTCGTTGCACTTTGTTTTTCAACAACTTATCAGAACCCGAGGTTCTGACATTCCGTTTACTTCGCGTTCAACTTCATTGCTTCTTACAGACCATCAAAACAATTCTGAAAGTCATTGAAAAGATCGACTTATGTTACGTAGACAGTGGTCGCTAAAATTATATGCCAACTTTTAAGGGCTGATCCTGAAACTAAGGTTGCAGGCATAGAAAATATTAAGTCCTGTAATCAATTACTTGTTCAAAAAATAGACAGTATTGTTTTATAACACGAACAGGGTCATCATTTTTTTTCTGTTACGTATGAGCTGGTAAAGTGTGCTGTAACCACAGGACAATTTTCTGAAGACTGACCATAAAATTGAGTCTTATAGGCATTTGCAACTATCAAGTCATGCTAACCGATCCTTGTAGCGTAGGAGATAATGATGACAGGAGGGTTATTATCAAAGTTTTGTCTGCTACTTAGAAATTGCGCAAATATGCCATAACCACATGACAATTTTCTCAAAGGCCAACGTAACAAGAACGGAACCTTCCCCCAAATCACATCGATTCGGCTACTTCGATATTCTTATCATTCAAGATAAGTCAATGCGGTGGATTTTGTTGCTATGGCGGCCTATCAGCTGGAGATTTTGCCATCTCCTCCAAAATATTCACTTGAGACGTCAAACATACGACAAACAAGCAGCTGCAAATCTGATACGAAGACTTCAGACGATTAATGCAGCAGATGGACGAAAAGATAACAATTAGATGACTGTATGATGTTTAATTGAAATAATCGAAGCTTGCTGAAAGAATTATATGTTATGACCCACATGCTAGTCATTGGCAGCACAAACAGATGCACTTGGCTCGAGATCCAGAAAGTATCCATTTCGTGCAAGAAACGAATCAATTACAATTGCAATCCAACACTGTTCATGATCATCTGAATAACTCACTCCCAATGCTCCTGAAATGATGTCACTTGGAGGTAAATCATAAGCTGAACCTAATTTGTGGAATTCGTTTCCTTACAAAGTAAGATATGCCTCCACAATCTCCTCTTTCATGCACTTCTAAAACCTTTTTGTTTTGCAAAGCCTTTCTATTATTTACGAAATAGAACTCTAGATATTTTACTATTACATCAGCATCGGAACGGTCGTCCAAGTGGTGGGGCCACTCGGGTTCTTGAGAATGTACAATAAAAGTAATATTTAAAAAGGAAGGGACTAAACATAGACCTAGTGCTCTCTGGTTTCGGGACGGGCGGTTATAGATGCTCGTATACCAACTCGGCAGGGTTTTTCGCTACTTTAGGGCATGGTTACCTACTTCAGTTCAAGATTTCTGTTCCCTACAAGCTAGAAATCAGTTGTCTCCCTCTCTTCTTTTCATTGTTGCTGCTTTTGGACTGACATCTGCCATCTATGTGGGACCTGTCCATACGTTGCCTTATAGATATATCATACTTCAAGTGGGGAATAGACATTTGCTTTCGGCGAGTATTATCTTCAATATCAGACCTACCTGGCCTTCCTTGCATAGTGATGCGTTGTGGTCTCTAAACTGGACAAGGTGGCCATGGTATTGACTGCCTTTTACATTAGCAGCTCACAACAAGAATTGATAGTGGAATAAGCCTCTCAAGCTCCCTGTGAGACAGAGCATTGTGGCTTCACGGATGTTCTGAGCCAGGAGAAGGAAAGTTTCAGTGGTGACCTTGAGTTTCATAATTTAAGGTCGCTGGAAATAAGTAAAAAACCTTCACTAAGTGCCACTCTAAATGAGCGCTCAGTCAACTGTGGTAGAAAGGAAGGACGTGCCAGGGTACTACGTTTATATCCCTCAATGCTTCACGGTACTGTGCAAATACCAGAGCCACCACCAACCGAAAGATGGGATCTCATTATACAGATACAAAATATTTCGAAGTAGGACTTGCTTTCTAAGGTCTCTCCAGAAGCACTAAAAGCAAAAACATTCAAGGGGGTTACACCCACATCCAAATTACAGCATATCTGAGCCGTTAATTGTAGAATTACCGCGTTTTACTTTATGTCTTTGCCCAAACAAATAATTTGATCTTTGTTAGTACCCTGAAGTGAGTAATTCATGACTTCGAAATATACACGGCATGATCTTAGACATTGACGCCACAATTGTATTCAGACATAACGTTATGATACAGATAAAGGAGACAAGCTACTGACGTGTGGTTTTTAGAGTAATGCCAACACTCGACAAGAAGCGCGATATCCCTGAGCTTATAGGGTAGAAAATCGTGAAAGATTGTATAGGAAATTCCCAGGACGTTGGAAACTAAGAGAGTTCAAGTAACGCCTGGTTTAAGATGCATAACTTCTATCATCCTAGAGACTGCTGCAATATTTGATGATGAAAAGTAGCAAAACAAGTGTATCGAAACCTCACTTCATTCATTTTACTATGGCACAACAACTCCCAACTGTGACGAAGGTTGAGAGATCACAGAACTTACTGAATTCACCTTATAATATTTACTTTAATACATGAAATTTCAGTTCATTTCTCAAGTAATACTCCCCGATCAAGGTGTTGTGCCAAAATACTAAAAAAGGTAGCAATTTCCCAAAGATGTACGCATTCAGAGGTCTTATGAAAACGTTTCGACGGGTGCAAACATGTTTGAGACCTTGGTCATATTTTGCTTAACGAACTGACTGGCAGCGGCATATCCTCTGGTTTCTTTACCAGTCATACTCCTAAATTTCTCACCACTGATTGTCTTGTTTATTTTATTTCGAAAGTGTTCGTGTAAAGGATCCGTTCCCATTGTTGTCTTAAGGTATAGATGCACTGGACATTTGCCTACTTCTTAACACTTTAAGAGTACAATTTTAATCTTATCAATTATGTAACACTCTGATATTTCGAGTTTGTTTGTGTTCGTGTTGAGCGGGAAGACGCAATTGTTTAATCGAGCAAAATTTGTTCATTCATGCTAGACCAAACTTTGGTAAAATGAGGGAGCACGTATCTCCTTGTCTCCACTGTTGCTACAGTACTTCTCCAAGCATATTTCATCAGCCATTTGGATATTCATACCTTGGCATCATATCAGGCACGATAATAATACCTGACCGTTGCTTCTCCAAGAGACCTGTGATATTTGCAGACGTTACCATCCTGTTCCTCTTTAGAACTTAGCCATTAAAACCCGATAGAAATAGTAAGAAAATTCTCTGAAATCTTCTCGTCCGTAATAATATCTTTTCAGTTCTGACATGATTTAAAGGCTTCTGACCTAGGAATACAACATTCTGCCATACCACTAAGAATTCCATCCTTCCATTCCGGTCTAATGATGAGATGACATGTCTGTGTAAAAGGACCGGAGGTAACGGAAAATAGGAGAGAAAACCAATTTCGATGGGACATGGACATGAGAAAAGTAGTTTCATGTGGTGCTAGAGGACTTAAAACTGATATTGCCTCGATATTTCCATTATCAGGACAGTGACATTATTCAGCCTATGGACTCACAATGTTTTTCAGGACTTATCTTCAATTTCAACCTTTCACCACTGGCTTGGGGCACTTCCCCTGTACTGCAATTGTACACCAATGATTGGAAAGAATCGTAACCTTGTACTTGAAAAGGGGGCCTTTCCTCTAAATGTTTGTAGAGCCAGAATATACATAGTGACTAACTTATTAAAACTAGGCTTGGTTTTGAATAACTTGCGTGAAAAGTAATACTTGTTGGTCAGTGGTCTTCTTGGTCCTGGTGATTTTAATGTGGCACATGGCTGAAGTACAATTGCATCGTTTACCTCTTTTTGCTTATCTTTCTCTGACTCTCACAAAGCCTCGAATCGGAGTATTTGGTTACTAATCAACTATGTAGCTGAGCACCCGTGCATAGGGGAGTGGCCATAATACAGCACGAGCTGTCCTTTGGGGGCAAAAGCATAATCCATCCTTTGTTTTAAATTTTAACTAGTAGGGGGAGCAAAACAAGAATAGACAATGCCCCCTGAAGTGGCATTGCTCTCCAACTGCTCCCTTACAGATGTTATTGAAGTTAAACTGGTTATGGACACCTGCTGTAAGTGTATCACCTAGTACTTTACAATAATAGAATATCAGAAAACGTACTATCAAACGTTTCAATCGACTTTAATTTTTCCTGTATATTTTAAGTTTTCCCTCCCCTTACAAAATTTCCCCCTTCTGATCTTCACATCATCAAGTGGAATGACGTGGTGCAGTAGTGCTGAAAGGGATAAGTTTCGCTTTGGGGAAACTGTGACTATCGACATGTCAAAGGATCGCAGAAGCTGGACAAGTCCACACTGTGAATACAAGATAGTGTTCAACGGCGGCCATGTTCCATTTATCGAGTGCTCTGAGTGTTTTTTGTGTTGCGCATGACGTGGATGTGACGCGATTCAACGTAAACGTCTTTGATTGAAAACCCTCTGAACTTTGCCAAGATACTGAAGAGAACGACGAAGCAAGAAGGAGTTCCAAGCGATCGAAGTAAGTGACGTAGAAATGACGTATGCCTGAAGGTGATTCCTTTCGTTTGTACTCGTTTGGGCGACTGCTTGACTTAGAATGGTAAGAAAGGCTTTTTTGCCAAGGAACGCTTTTTGTCTTCGAGTTTCACTTTATGTCGTCGGTGCAAATTTTACCTTTCTTCAAACTCCCTAGTTTTGCGGCTTTCTTTCTTGGTTTAAAGCTGTACTTGTTAGGAGATATACCACCGCTGTCGAGGCAGTACTTGAAGAGGTCTTTCAACCCAGCATCTGCTTATCTGCTTATCGTTTTATGATGGTTTGGATAGCATCAGTTATAGCTAGTGCAGCGTCTGATTTACCATTGATCTGCTCTTGTAGGAATGAACAATTCTTCTTTGGCAACTTTGGATTCTGTTTCGACTAGTCTGACGACAACGGATACTGGCAAACTCGACACAACTAGCAGTGCCATCGCAACGGAGCAGGAGAATTCGGATAGTCTGATGGCAGCCGTTCCCTCCTCAGTCATACAGCAATCATCTGGGGTTATTCATGCCTCAAGTAATCAACTTCAGCAGCAATTGCAAAACATGCACGACAACACTGATCACCAGGAAGCCACCGTGCATGTTCTACAGGAAGACGACCAGAAAAAGAGAAGGGATATGCTAGCTCGTCGGCCTTCGTACAGGTAGGGAAATCTATTACAAACTAAGTAAAACATTTATTATTTTTGCAATTTGGCAAAGAACTTTACGAGTGGCTTCTTACAAGATGCGGGTACATATCGGAGTGTTCGTTATGCAATGGTTCACCCTTAGCGTCTCCCTAATCTCCACTCTGTGCAAAGGGGGTGTTTACTCCACCACGGGGCTGTAAGTATGAATCCTTAATTATAAATACGAATCCATGTAATTAAGAACAACCTTGAGCTGCATGTTATGTCAAGCACATAAACATAGGACCTTGTAAAATTATACGACTGATACCTAGTGGACTAACACCGGGAAATCATCATCATCATTATCACGATCATATTTAAGAATCAACGTAGATAACTATTACTCTTTTGACGAAGTAACTTAAGAAACAGACATTAAATATACCTACTGTGCGCGATTTTCACTGAATGAAATATTCAATATGAATACGATAACTGCATTTTCAGCCTGAAAGCTGATAAAAATAATAACATCCACCCTAGCCGATTTTACTGGCCATTACGTGGAGATAATAGGTTTACTTCCTTCGTCTGATACTGCAGCACTGAATCTCGATTTGTCTCTCCCAGACCGGCAAGATGAGGTGATTTGTTTTCACTAACTATGCACAGTCCTGCTTCAACATGATGTGAACTATGCGTCACATATGACGATATCTCATAGTTACGTATCAAAATGAAATCATAAAACGAAGCGAGAGATTGCAACAGATCAGTGGTTACTGAGTATGTGTTGATCACTAACTGCTTCATCGATTTATTTATGAGAATGAGTTTTTAATTATTATGACAACGTACGGCTATTAGTTGCTTTCCCGTCTTAATAGACAATATCAGAAGTTAAGTATTGCAAAACTTTATTGCTTATTTGTGATATCTTGATTTCTATGAATTGTTTTTGTACTCAAGCAGTTGATTAAAAAACTAAACCACATCATTACTCGTTATCATGTTTGCTGTTACGGGATTTGTACCCTTGGAAATCTTCTGAGTTCCCGCCCAACTCGACTGATTGATGTTGAACTCGTATATATTGAACAGATCATTGCTTACTTTTGCATGTGCTTCTCGCGTACATGACTGTACATTTATGTCAATAAGGTACGAAGTGATGTTAAAATTGGTTTGACTTTAAATGACTCTTGCTGTCGTAAGATACGTTATGGATGTTTTCTCAGCCTATAAGACTCCCTAAGAAACAAAAAGTTAATTACCGCAACATGTAGATCTTGTTTGTATTAATCTGACATTAATAAATGGAACTTGTAAGTGTGTTATTCAAGAAAGACCTTTGTCAGCTAGGAAAAAGGGTAATGAGCACTAAAACTTTCGGACACCGAAGTAAAATAATATAGAATGCAGCCCATTGTCATTTTCACGAGGTTTAACATATTGATATACCCATAAGTTTCTTTTACTTGTTTACCTTTTTTATGAAGGAGTTAAACAGCTTTTATATACTGACTTGTTATTATTATTTATATTACCTTCATTTTAATTGGATTGAACGTCACTCATGACGGTAGATGATAGCTACACACGAAACGGAGCCAAATTTATTAGAAGAAATCTTAATGGCATGTGATTTTTGTTCCTTTTGCAAATATGTACCAATGCCTTAACTTCATACTAAGGTACCTAGTACAATCCACATTTGAGAGATACTTCGTTCTTGGTAAGAGCCAGTTTTTCAAAACTGCGTACAAGCTTTGATTTTTTATGCCATTATGTTGTCACTTATCAATGTGAACTTTAGGCCAATGATATTGGAGTAGATGCGGTTTGTGACTTCATAGGATTGAAAAGTTAGTGATAAATACTTGTAATGACCGAAAAAGTAAACATCTGTTAAGAGCATTTCGGTGCTTTATCGTGTAATTACAGACTGGTAAATACCGTTAGACAGTAACAATACCACAAATCTGTATTGTAAAGCCAACAACAAACGCAACGTGCCCACGCCCAAGTTATACTTCAATGGGCTGATGAATTAGTACTTTATATTTCTCCAGAATGTACAGGAGAAAGAGGACGCACAAATTTTGGAGTGGAGAAAGTTTTTTATCAATAGGAATCTCTTTGATGCTGCAGGGTCAAGTGCAATGAGATCAAGGCCAATTATTGTAAGAGCTACTACCTGTAACATTTTTCATAGATCAAGGAGTGCTTCTCTAAAATTTTGTAAACCATTGCTTTGGCGGCAAAAATATCAGGACTTAAAAGATTGAAGCAGATGAAAATAAATATCTATAGCATAACATTGATTTATTTAGTATGGAATCTGATACACTTTAAGAAGAGTACAGAGTATTCTTTCATTGTTCATGATATAAAGGTAGTAAATCAAAGACAAGTAGAATTTTAATCCTTGAAGTATTCTAAGTTTTTGTCTGTATTGGGTAAGAAGCATCCTTGATTTGCACATGTCTAAGAGCATTGGCAAGATAACTGTAAGAAATAGGTCTTAATCAGTTTAGCCCACTGACTTAGAAAATGGCAATTCAAGTTATTATCTGATTTATATAATTGAAAGGATATTGTAATGATTAAAATGTCAGCCAAAATTGAAGATCTATGGATACAAATGACACTGGTCTTGACAAAAGGAATTTTCTTCAGCATTGCCATTTTTACAAATCTTTCATTGAAAGCTTTGTTGCTAGCATATGCATTTATAGGTTTTCCGTACTTGCCACTCAATTATTACCTTCATTGCAAAGAGAATAAGTACACCTTTGACAATTCTTAAAATAAAACTTCACTCAATGCATTGAACTTCAAGGTAGTGAGTTAAAATGATTGCAGCATTATAACTATGGGCTAACATTGGATTGGGCTCCACTGGTACATAAAGGATGTGTAGTACTGTATGTAAAGAAATGATAGTCAACTGATTCAGCCCATATTCATGTGCTAGCAAAGAGCAGTTTCATTGCAACGAGTAGGAAAATATGTATGCATAGTTTTCAATCTAATACTGGCTTGGGAGCCCATTCTAACTTTAAATCAATAAACAGGATTAAGTGCAGGACTTTTCTATCAGTGTAATGACAAACTGCTTCATTGGTTCATGATGCCAATGTAAGGAAGCAAAAGTATTTTGGTTATTTAACCATGTTTCTCCATGGTGCATTCCTAAGTGTTGCTCCTCAAATGCATATGGATTGAGCACCTTTTTGTCTTTGAAATTGAAAGACTGTAATTTTAACATAGGGGAGCTGTAAGATGTATATATATTTTCATACAAGCACATTGGAAGGTCTTTGTTAAGATACATAAACACAGTTATTGTCAGTACCCAAAGAATGAAAGTTAATTTGAAGAGATGGTGAAAATTGGACTATGTTATTAGTAGGTCACCATGGCTCTGTTGTTAGAGCGGCTGGCCGTAATTGCGAGGGTCCAATGTTCTAATACTAGTGATGTCATTTTCATGTTTCCCAAGTATCTCTTCAAACTTGATATTTCAAATCCTCTTTACTTGATGACACAAATTTATGAGTGTTTCTTGTCATTTTGCATGAAGGTTTTACATCAGATCATTGTTCCTATGTATATCATACAGTAAACATAATATTGCTTTACATCTTGGCTATACAGGAAAATCCTTAATGAGCTGTCCAGTGAGAGTCCTGTAAAAGCAGAAGACAACTTTGATGAAGTGAATGAGTCATTATCATCTTCAGATGGAGAAGAAACTCCAGTTGTCTCAACATCAAATTCAGCATCATCACCTTTGCCTTTACAAGTCTCAGCAGCATCAGGAGATGTTCCATTGAGTGGACTACAAACAATTCAAATATCAGGAGCAAATACACAGAATCATCCTGCTACTGTAGTTCAGTTTACAGCAAATGGACAGGTAAGAGTTTAGTTTGAATATAGATGCATCACCAGCTTTATGATGTTGTGCATATGTATTTATATAGACATAAAAAATAAAATGATAATCTGTTTCAGTAAATAGACAAGTGTGTGTGTTGATTTTTTTGGTGTCAGTCATGCCTTCCTAGCACCAGATCAATACCAGTTGTAATCAGAACATCATAGTTAGTTGTTGTTTCAACCATCAATGTATAGACAATGGTAACTTGCTTTTTTAAGACTGATGCTGATTCCTAGGAGTGTGTACAGCTCTGAAGTGGGTATTGTGAATATTATGATTCAGTTAGTGTATGTCATATAACTAATATAATATTGATAGACTACTGTATACTGCTCGCCGCAGACTAAACCAAGTGCCACTTCCGTAGTTTATTTGGTGATGGCTGTGACATTTTTAATTGTTTCTAGGAAAATCCTTAAAGCAGATCTACAAATTTCTTACAGCTTTTCTGATGTTGTAGTATTTGGGCTTTTGTATCACATTAGCAATACAAGGACGTTTTTGGATATTAGTGGCAGCAATTTTTATGGATTTTGTATTAAGTACTAATATGCATCCCCTTAGAACTTATTTTCTCAATTCCGTGAACTGTCAACTTTCTTGAACTTCTAGTTAATCAGTCATGCTATAGTTTTCTTTTCTTGGTGAAAGCACAACAGTTCAGTTTTCATGATATCCATGAAATTTTTATACTTATATTCCTGGTACAGGCACCCTTAAACCACAGTTAAATTTACTGGAACACTTTTTGTTTGAGATGCTTTCATAACATAATATTTCACTACCTATGGTACATGAGCTTCATATAGTTTTGTAATATGCACAAGGGACGAATAAATGATTTACAAATACAAATCAGGAATCAATGCCCATTTTATTCAGAGAATGATGAAAGAATTGTTGAGATATATTCAATCAAAATCAACACCTGGCTACATCCAATTTTCTTACAAAACATTCAAGTCTTGTATCATTAAAAGTAGTATAATTTTCTTCCAGTACATAAACAGTTGAATTTACATGTTGTTTGGGCTAATTCACCAGTTCTCTTCAGCAAAAAAATGCAAGGAAAATTCAAATGAAGTGACCTAAGTGTGTAACTAAAATATCATTGCAATTCATGGTGGGTCATACCAAACATATTGCATCTTGCACTTGAGTAATATCGCTCATGAAGTCTGCTTAAATACCTTGAAGTATGCCTAGTTCTTAAGTTCTTTTTTTGTATGAAAAAGCATCTAAAGTTACAAAATGTTGGGTAAATGGCCAAAATGCCCAAAAGATTCTACTTGCAAAAGTTTTTGCCACTATAGCAAGTGGGTTTAGTAATACAGGAAAACTTTCTTTCCAGCTTTTAACTTTTTAATGAGAGTGAGTGTTGATCTAACCAAACTTACACCACAATAACTAGCTGCAAAAGTGCAAGATCGTGCTGTATGATGCATCTTCAACTTTAGTGATCTGTTAATTTGTTACAGTTAATTAGTTACATAATTATGCCCTTGGTGCATTTAATAGAGTGATGAAAAATCTATTCATATGCAGCATTCTGGTTTTAGAGGACACATGCATAAAACTTTCCTAACATTGTGTAATAGACAGGAAGAGGGGCCAGAGTTCAAGGACAATAATATTGTTGTGGACCACTTGAGCCCATAGTGTAGTTCCAGGTTTGTATTGGTAGTAGTAGTAGTAGTAGTAGTTGCACTAAAAACTTACAATACTCCAAAAATGCCCTAGGGCTAGCTAGAAGCTCTCAGTATCACAACATTTTTCAAATATACATGGAAAAGGTTGCAATACCAAAAGCCTGTAGCCAGCCTTTAGACATTTTTAGTGTTGACAGATAAATAGATAGCTAGATAGACAGGAAAACAGATAGATAGGTAAGTAGATATGTAGATAGATATGTTGAATTATTAACTATACTGTAAACTAAACCATTGAAAAAGTATCATTCCAACATTTTCATCCATTTTTTTGTGCTTAACTTGTGACATTTGGCACATGTTTTATCGTTCAGCATGGTATGATGCAAAAATCCCTGACAGCAGTGACTGGAAGGCAGATTATTCTGAATAGGATACTTTTTATTGTTGAAATGCTGTCAACTGTGCAAGTGTCCTTTTGATTACAGAAACCAAGGAATTACAAGCTTTGATCACGAAACTTATATGTACTTAAGATCTCTACCCTTAACCCCAGTATGAATTTGTAGTAGGAGTAGAATTTTAAAAGCTTTTGATACTCTGATGTCTAAATTGTTTTACGATCATGGGTATGTGTGAATTGATATTCAACCAGACTTGGTGATAAGATTTCACAAAGTGCCCCAATCATTAGGAACGTAGTGATCAATCTAATGTATGACTCAAACAAGGGAGAAACCCCCTATGTTGGTAGTTCATTTAGGTACATTTCAAGTCGAAAAACTCATGTTAGATATTTTGAGTTGCAGGTAGCCTTGAAAAGGTGTAAAAGGAAGCTATAGCCCTCCTAATAGTTTTGAAATCAACCTCTTATTATTGTATGAG
Source organism: Carybdea cf. marsupialis auct. non (Linnaeus, 1758) (assembly GCA_010016065.2). NCBI lineage: Eukaryota > Metazoa > Cnidaria > Cubozoa > Carybdeida > Carybdeidae > Carybdea > Carybdea cf. marsupialis auct. non (Linnaeus, 1758). The sequence goes on along the minus strand of JAAAKL020002719.1, from coordinate 8,019 downwards.
ATATAGGGGGGTTTGAGTAGTTTTTTGATATAGGGGGGTTTAAGTAGTTTTTTAAGTAAAGCAACAAAATGAAGAAAGATGTATTCTTGTTAATTGAACATCACTAATTTTAAAATATTTTTAGTGAAGCAAAGAGGGGTTGGTTAAAGGCCCCTATATATTTGATGCAAAACAATTCAGAGTACCTTCTATGGCCCTTATATCTCTTTGAAATATATTTAGTTGGTAGCTTACAACAGAAGCATTAGGAATCCTAAGCTATGCAAAACTCACCTTGATCAGTTTGTATGCCATTGAATTACAAGTTACCCGGGGTTGCCATGTTGATTTTGACATTACATGATAGCATTTGATATGCAGTAAATGATGACATTTAATACCTAAAGATAGGTATTCATGCTCACACACATGTGTTTTGCAATACATTATGAATAGGATACAGCTTCACTGATCTGTCACAAAAGTCTTGCGTTGTATGACAATTTGTTATTGGCAATGAGTATTGATATTTGGTGTCAAGATTATTGTATTTAATTATTAGATATTTTATGAGATAAAAGGCCACTATGCTTATGGGTAAAAGCTGAAGATGCAGAATTTGAATAAAATGGCTTATATATCATCATACATTATATAACCAGATTACCACAAGTTTACAAAATTCAAAAGAATCTCATCTTTAAAGAGTACTTTTACTGAAATTTGCATTTTTTGATGCTTGCATGTTGCACATAGTAATACAAGCATATAATGATAGTGATTATTACAAATTCCTAAGATCAGCACCCACAGTGGCATCTCCTGTATTTTGCAAAACAAACTTCCCAAATCCCTTAAAGAGCTGGAGGCTGGTAGCTAATATGATGCATTGTGACATCACATTTAACCTTTCAATCAAGGTGATATTGTGGTATTACTGGTTTTCCATCCAATATTGTGTAATTTTGCATGCTGTGACAAGATTAATAAAATATTAGTTCAATTGACTTGCAAGTATGGATGTTGCCGTATGACAGATTTTGTCAAACCATTTAGTGGTACACAGGGTTGTGTTTACACATTTCAGCTGATTGTACTTTTGTTTTTAAAAAGTATTTGTACCATCACTTGAGGCAGAAGTGGTCAGACATAATGGTTCAAACTGACACAATTGTGAGATCTGATAGTTTCATTTCCCACACATTTAAAACATTGTAAAGGTAGATGTTACCTCTCCTGAGATTTGTGTACTAAAGTATATAATCTGCATGTTATTGTGATGTCAAAAGCACTCAACATATCATTGTTTTGTTGATTTTGTTGGGTTTGGGTGGATAGGTTTTGGAATGAGGGCCTGACTAGATTTTACCCCAATTTTATCATATTTTTGCTTAATGAAACTAAAATCCTTTTGTGCATATGATGCAATAGTGCCAAATTGTAGACTTATGCTGCAAGCACATGCTGAAAGGCACTTTTAAGAGAGGAGACGAGAGTACATTAATAGGTAGGCTATTCCACAACCTCGGTTAACATAAATCTGCAAACAATTGTAAAGCAAGGAGAAACTTCTTAGAGCCACTGCTAATGCTACTAACTGTTATATATTTTTTGGAAATTATTGTTGGATTATGACCTTGTTAATGTGTACAGTAGTAGGACCCAATATTGGTTGATAAATTCATAGTTACCTACATTAGGGTAGTGTTTCATTGGCAGACAGAGTCATGTGTACTGTAGTATCTTTTGGTAGTCAATTAGCAACTGTATATGCATTTTTTAAAATCCTTTACTTCCCTAAACCCTAATTAAGTGGATAATCAAAGAAAAATTAAAGCTGAATTAATTATACTTTTCTTTCTAGCTGTCACTCTTCTTTCGTGACCTTGTATGGGATGTATTGTGTTCTTTACTACACTTTTGTATAAGGAGCATTCATGCATGCTTGTATCACCTGTCATGCCAGGTGGGAAGCTGGGGAGGGGACCACCCCTAATAATTTAATCTCAACTTTTCTTCATGCACATCTGATCTTTTAAATTGAAATAAACTTGCATATACCTGCTTATTAGTGTTTGAGATTTAAAGATGAGCTTCTTGGTTACATTTGGGCATACAGCACCATAATAATTAGTAAATGAAAACAATATGTTGATTTAAGTTGGTGATCATGAAGATACATAAACAAAGAACTGCTAGGACCGAGTGTTCAAGAGGGCAAATTCAAAATGATAAACTGTTTCATTCATCAAATCGTTTTGAACCTGACACTCCTCAAAGCACAAAATGGTCCTCTAAAAAGAAAGAACTAGAACTTATAACTGTAAAGGAAAGCTTTTCATTGTTGTGTTTAGGCAAATAAGTGTCAACTAGATATACTGCTTGTAAAGGCCCAATAAATTCTTACTGTTGGCAAAGTTGAGGTTCTTACATTCCAAGAGCATGGCAGCTAATCACCCTAGCTGTAATTTATTATGCTACAATGCAGTTTTCTTTGCATGTTTTACTCCGTGAAACTTACACAGTTGCACATACCTAAAATACACATACATTCACAAGTATCTTGCTTGACATTGATATTTTTATGCGCTCTTCAGTTTATTACCTGATATGCACCATTGCTACTAACACCATACATCTTCACAAATTCCTATCTGGTACAAAATTGTCTTACAGTTCAATTGATATGCTGTAAACTGCCAGAATAAGTAAAGTAAGTAAATTTTAATGGTAGTTTTAGCTCCATTATACCTAATTTTTTTTATCAGGCAGAAACACAGTATATTTTAACAACACAAGGTCCTGGGAATAAAATACAGGTTTGTGATGTAAGAGAATTTGGATCTTTTATATTTATACCTTTGAGTGTAAATGCTAACACTTGTTATGTATATAGATGTATTTATATATCAAGAATACATTGTTAATTGACTTCAAGTAAAGTTATTTGTTCTAGAAATTATTTTCCTTCTAAAGTTGAGCCACTTGCTTGAGTACAATGTCAACATAAATGTGACTTCGTTAGTGTATAAGGATACTCTGGGGAGAATGTGTGAAATTATCACATCCTACCTTGAAAAACTTCTATTACCAATTTTAGTCTTTTGATGGTTACACCCCCACAAATCTGACTTATACCTAGATTGAAAAGCTGTCAAGACACTTACGTGTGTAAGATGGCATAGATAGTATTAGAAAGATCAGAGGAGCCATTGTTGCCATGACAATCCTTGATTACACCGTTGTGGGTTGGTTTTTTATTTTTGTATTGTAATTATGCCCCCAGTGTATGCATTATTGGAGGTTTTGCATGATATAAACCCCATATATGCAGAAACACACACACACACACTCACAATAATCCCATCCTGGATACACGAGACCACGGGGGCATATATATATATATATATATATATATAGAGAGAGAGAGAGAGAGAGAGAGAGATCCATGATCTCCCACATCGAAAGCGAAGACTTTTTCGGAAAAACATTTTCGGCTATGACTTAAGCATCTTTTATATGGCGTCACTAGGCGTGTTATAGTAAAGAAAGGGGCTTCGCGTGCCGCGCAAGATGCATTGATCGTCAACGTTGCAAAAAGCCAATGCTTAAAAATGCCTTTAGAAGCCCTTTGCTCGGAACCATTCAAAGAATCTTTACGATTCAACGATTGCCTTCACAATCGAAGTATTTCCCACTTGCTCAATCGTGGACGCAGAGGGGTCCGGTGACAGCTTGCCACAGTCTCACAAATCAAGTTGTAAAGTGCCTCGAATGTTAATGTTAAGAGTACTTGCAGAACATGACAACAATGTACTGAAAGACTAAGCCAGACTAAGCGAGTAAATAAATGTGAGCAAATATTCTCTTAATTGAGTCTAATAAAAGAATCTAGGTTCAAGAATGCATTTGTGTGCACCTTGATTTTGGCAACATGACAAATCCCACATTATCTATGTCTCTAGCTTGCTCCGCAAATCTTCTTTAATATTCATATAATTTGCCATCCGTTCTCAAAATACTCGGGGGAGGGGGACTTTGAAAAGTAGGGTGGTAAATGCCTTGGTGTCCAAAATGTTTTAATATTTGAGTAACATTTAGATAGTATAGTTGTTGTTCATTACCTACTCAAACTTAATTACACATACTGTTATAGTAATAGGTTTAAGGATGATTGGTCTAATCGGCTCGTCAAACTCCACTTTTGAAACTCGTTTGCCTTGTATGCCAAGAGTTGCAAGATGAGTCAAACTTTTCCGCGTGAATGCAGACCTCATGTTAGTCTTCAAGTGCCTGTAATACCGAAATTATGTCACTGAATGTCTCTTTCTTCAGCAGTCTGAGCAAAGTTTTGAAGCAAGTACTTCAAGTACCATCAACTGATTTTACAGTTGATTTTTATTGATTTCTTAAAATCCAGGAAACCCTCTCTCGATTTTAGATCTCTTCAAGGAGATGAGATTATTACTTCTTGTAGATGACCAGACACGATGTTAATCAGAAAATTGTCAGATGGCCACCGATTGAGGATGTAATCGATTGCAGAAACAGATTGTATTTGCCACTTATCACTGGTATTCCTGTTTTGACGCACATTGCTGAAACAAGAAATTGGGATGATACTCTAAAAATATTAAACCATCTATAAACAATTTTATTCAGGCATGACCCCTAATGTCTAACACATCACAGCATCTCTAGGACAGACACTTATCAGACTTCAAACACAACAGATTGCAATGTACTGGAACCTTTTTCCTTCAATATTTAAGGAAAATAAAGTATTAAAGGTAATAAATTGCTAAAAACGTTTTGGGGTGACGTTTTCCATCTCTCTAAATGATATTGAGGCAGTAAGAGTTGTCACTGTACCAGATTTCCACTGAAATCTGCAAAATTTATCATTATTTCTTTTCATTAAAGGTATTTAGATAATTTTGTTTGCCTCTGCATTTTTAGTAAGTAATGTAACATATATTTTGCCCGCCGCAATATGGATATTTTGTTCTCAGCACCTATGCCCATGCTGGTATCACTGGTGGATCCTGGTGTACTAGCAACTGCAAAGTGAGCTGATAAAGTCCAAACTGATCATATATTCAGCCCAACAGTTTCTTATGTCACCTCCCCAGCGACACTCATTAAAAATTAAGTTTGCAAGTTCTGCAATAGGAAAGTCTAGCTTTTTGGAAAACAGCATTTAATACATGCAATTCGCATTTAAAAGTAAATTGATGTAAACGTGATCGGTAGTCGTTCGTTTTACGATAGTTATATTTAATAATTTGTTGTTTGGAAATAATCAGTAAATCTATAAATCAGAAGCAGTATAGTAAGGAAGATTTACACTGGTCGCCCTAGTAGTTATACGGGTAGGAACAGTCGCAACCTTGCCTCCCTTGCTCTTCTATCACTGAGCCTGCGATCACAGGATCGGAATTATCCAGGTTACATGTTCTTGAATTCTAAAATTCTTGAATGACCTATTTTCAGAGCTTACAATCTAAAGGTTGTCGTTGAGGCAAGCTAAGTTAAAATGTGCAAATATTTAGGAACCAAGATAGAAACTGATTACTTATATGAATTCAAAAGTTATAGACTTCCAAACTCAGAATCAACTACTTAAAATATTTTATGCCATAATCATAATAATTGGAAATAAACTATATACTCTACCAATTATCGTAGTACAGCGTCAATTTGAACTCACACTCAAAATATGTACTTTAACGTATTTCTTATGTAGTGGCATAGCGTATCGCATTAAAAGTCATCCTTGGTGAGGCACACAGGTACCACCATTTGAGGTGAAGACTTAAAGTATGTATTTATCTAATAATATTGTGCTTTTTTGTAGGCATGTTTATAAGTATTGTTAGTGATTATAATATTATATGAATCTTAAACGCAAATTAACTCTAGTAAAATATTTGTTTTCTTCCTTGGCTTTCTCTTCCTCAAGCACTTTACCAAAGTTAACCTATAAAAAATCCGTATGATAAGCACTTATCTGTTAGATTGGAAAGTGAGTGATGGGCAACGGCCTTCATACGAAGTATTCTCTATATATCATTTTGTAGATAATTGTTTTTAGTACTCAAAATCTGGCAGTCAGAGTTTTGATTGGCTACTTCCAAAACACGGTTGGGTATAAGTTTCATTGATTTCTTCTCAATTTCAATTTTGAAGATTTTGTACTCTGACGAGTGTCAGACGAAAGAGCTTCTAAGTACTAAAATGTTTTCGCTACTTCGGGCAATTTCTTTGCTCTGTACCAACAACAAATATTTTTATAAATGTTTTTAAGATACGAAAACAAATGTTGTTATCTATTTGTGGCTTCAGGTTGTAGGGGACGCTTTTCTCACAATTTCCCTTTTTATCAGAGGATAGAAAAGGTGGTCAATGGAGTTGTACTATCTATAATGCGCCGATAAGCAGCCGTAATATCCTTAATTTTGGAGGACATTTATCTTTCATTAACACATTTGCAGCGGATAACTAATAAGAAGAATATGGAACTATGATAAGCAAATATGAAATGTGGGCTGTATAACAAAAATGTTGTGTATACATGTCCACACATTCCACATAAACGCATATTTACAGGGTTACCTATTTCTTTCAGCCTCTTCTGGCAAATGCCCCTGAAAATGGCAGCTATGGATATTCTTATAAACGTTAAAAACATTTTAAAATCCTTCTAAAAGTTTGGTTAATGTATCATGGAAACAAAATTCAGATTTGATAACCACATAGCTGCTTAAAAAAATGTTGTAAAAATAGAGTTAAGTTTTCTAGTTTAAGCAAGCAACAGTCACATGGTTTGCGAATGCGAATGCTAGTTTTGAAGATCTAAGCTAAAGCATTTTGCTTCTGTAAAATACATGGTCCATTTCCACAACTTCATAGGTTAGGAAGATTTTGCTAACTTGTAATGGGGAAAGATGGATTATATGATATCTTTTGTCTCTTTTTCTATTTCAAGCAAAGACGATTGTGGTGAAGAAGGTTGTTGTCGTAAGCTAGACGATGCAGAATGAGTTGTATCCGCCTTTTACTTTGAGGATGAACTATATTTATTCCATCTGCCCTATACTAAAACTACCATTAAAGTTAGCGAGACTTGTATGAAAATGGTCAAAGCTCATGAGAAAACAGGTAACAATAATTTCCGGCCGCCGGAAAAAGTTTTTGTGCAGAAAAACAGCTGAAGGAGACGGTTCCTCAAAAGGGGAACATTTTCTTTTTAAGTCTTTGAAGAGTTGATCATAAGAATTATTAACTTATTTTTAAGAACTGATTTAAATCTAGTTGTGAACACATAAATGACACAAACATGTTATCATTCATGCTGTACTTGTTTGCAAGACAATCATTAAGAGTGGAATGGTATTCGTAGACTAAATAAAAAGTGATTAGTGAACTTAGTTACATTGTATTCGGAACACCTCGTCCTTTTCAGATAAAGGACCATCCTCCCAAGGTTTCAGGCTTTTGAAACCTTTTTGGAATGTCGGTGCTAATCTTTAAACTAGTCAAAGGATCGAAACGTTTTGAGTCACAAGATTTTTTACAAGTGATCTCTCTGATCCTCTGTGATGTAACTCATAGCGTGGTATAATCAAATTAAATTAAAAATTTTAATCAAATTAAAAAGAGTGAGAATCGACGTTGATACTTTTACAAGAGTCAATCTTTGGCTTTCTAGTCGAAATTCGCCTATTCCAGTAGCGAGCAATTTGTAATTCTGACCAAAGGCTAACACAGTCTTTCAGGCAGGGCCGGATAAAGGGCGGTTGGAGTGCTCGGGCCAAATCGGACAACGCATTTGAAAGGGCCTCGCATTACCATCAAAATGAACAGAAGAAAAACTCCAGTAAGCGTTGCTTCTGGAGAGAGATCATTTTCCAGGCTAAAACTAATAAAAACTATCTGATTGACAATGAATCAGTTTAGATTAAATAATTTATAGAATGTGTCGATTGAAAGTGAAGACGCACGGAAATTCGATTTTTAAACAATTTAAAAAAAATATAG